>JBAKBP010018898.1:0-45754 GCA_037953745.1 Lithodes maja
CTGGATCGACTTAATTTTTTGACCATAGGGTCGGCTAATAGGGCTCTTCTTAACCCACCATAATTGGCTTTTCTAAAGTCAGGTATTAATGTTGTATTCTCTCTGGTATTACCTTTCCATTGTATATTAAAATACACAGAATTGTGGTCACTATTTCCTAGGTGGTCCCCTATCTCTACATTATTTACCATATGTTCATTGTTACTGAAAACTAAATCGAGAATATTATTACCTCTAGTCGGCGTATCTATGAATTGAAATAAAAAACTATCTTGTACTACCTCTATAAACTCCTCAGAATCAGAGTCTCCTATTTGATGCTGCCAATCTATATTCGGAAAATTAAAATCCCCCATAATGCACACATTGCTAAACCTTGATGCCATTTTAATTTCCTCCCATAATGACGTTCCGTCATTTCTACTCATATTTGGCGGTCTATACATAACTCCAATAACTATGGTCTCACTACCTTCGTTAACCTCTACCCAAACACTTTCATTATCGTTATTTAGTCTAATACCTGATTTAATACAGCTTTTTAATGTACTCCTGACAAATACTGCTATACCGCCACCCCTCTTACTTGTTCGGTCATATTTAAACAAACTATATCCTGGTATATCAAATTCTGCTAAAAAATGCCTGGTTTCTGTATTAATCCACGTTTCAGTTAGCGCTATTATGTCTATATTTTCTTTGCTAACAAGGGCTCTAAGTTCGTTCATTTTGTTACATAGACTCCTACAGTTTGTGTAATATACTCTCAATTTACTTCTTTTCTTTATACCTAATTTACCTTTATTTCTAACGACATTTCCATCTTCCGTTGCACCATCACTACTATCATTTGCATTATAGTCATCATTTTTAGCATGAGACTGAATATCCTTATCGCTTTCGCCTGACGCTAAAATTGTTCCATTTAACCTCTCATTTACACTCTCAATATTTCTGTTCAAAACCCCACAACCACCCTATCTACAGAACTAGCTAATGTAGAAACCCCTAACCGTGAAAGATGAACCCCATCCCTTGCGTACATCCCATCTCTCCCATAGAAACTATCCCAGTTATCAATGAATGGTATTGCTTTTTCTTTGCAATATTTCTCCAAACGGCAATTGACACCAATCGCCCTGGATGTCCATTCCTTGGGAACTCCTCTTCTGGGTAGGATACAATGTACTACAGGGATCCCTCCCTTCATCCTAACCTTATCTAACACATCCCGATACTGCTGCAGCAGTTCCTCACTTCTACCCTTACCAACATCGTTACTCCCGGCACTGAGACAGATAATGGGGTTATCTCCACTATCTTCCAAGATGTGGTCCATCTTCTCTAAAACCCTCCCAACTCCATGGCCAGGCAGACACACAACCTTCCTAAGTTTAGTGCGGGTAGCCCCTAACTAAATGTCTTACCATGGAGTCGCCCACAATCGACACAGACTTACCTTCTCGGGACACAGACTTACCTTTCCCTCGGGAGGATCCAGCAGCTGCAGTTGGAGAACCCCTGGTGGTGGCAGAAGCTCCCTTGGTGGTGGTAGTGGTGGGGGTAGTGGTGGTGGTAGGTAGCACAGCGTCAGAGGTTGGAGCTGAGTCGGCAGCAGGCACTTCGGTTATCCCTCCCTTATCCTGACTATCTTTTCTCTCACATTCGTCTCGCAAAGGAGAGAATGTATTTGTCACACTCATACCTATTCTACTATCCTGCTTCTTGAGTGTGACTTTCCCACCCGTATTTTTAACAACCTGCCATGAATACAATTTTTCATCAACTTCCTCCCTTTTCCCCTTACTTGACTTTATTTCCTCTTGGCTAAGCTTGAAAGCTAGATTTTCGTCTTTAATCAAATCCACTTCCCTCTGAATTTTAACATTAACCTCCCTTAGAGCCAAGACCTCTTCCTTCACCACAACCATCTCCTCTCTTACCTGGAGAATAAGATGATGCAGATCAGTTAGAGACTCGCACTCCATACCTGCCATGATCCCAATAAGCTTAGCGAGGAGCAAGAAACTAAGTACAGAAAAACAAAAACAAGTAAACTAACAGCTAAAAACTGAGCTATAACACTTTTATATAACACGAGTGCACTGCTCCCAAACACAGGTAGGTGTAATGGTCACTAAAGGTCACTGGTAAGTGGTCCGGGCAGGAGCTCAGATTAACACAACCTTCTCCTGTCACTGACTGATTATGTTGATTGTGATTGATGATGGTAACCCATCGCAGAGTTAGGTATGCCGTTTTGATTTTGGGCAAAACGGCACGTCTAGTTTATTATTATTATTCACAGTTAACAACACTTCCACTGGGTCCATTCTAGCCGCCTAAAAAACACATGGCTGGCTATGGAGAGGCGAGCAACGAGGCACAAACAGTCACAAATCACGAGTTATATGCATAACATCTATTACATAGCCACAAATTGATATACACTGCCACTTGGTACATAAATAATCCAGATGTGCCCGCCTGAAAGCCGCTCCATGGCGGGCAATGGAGGCGAGACGAGATTTAAAGGGCCGGGAGCCCTACCTCACAGACTGGCGGCCGGGTCACTACTGATGAAACAAAGACCCGCACTCCTCTCCCAGGAATGCTAGGGGGTTGCCAGATATTTCCTTTTGTAACTTACTGAGGCATGACTTACCAGCCAAAAATGCGTCAAAATCGCGTCATAAACTTATTTTCCACGAATATTTCTAACTTACGGGTGGCATTATGACGCGATTGCGTCATACGACCACTCTTGGGCTGGTGGCGTTATGACGCGATCGCGTCGTAAGAATGCGAGAGGGTTAATAATGTGATGTTCCTGACTGTCACCCTTGTCTTTTATATAGCAAATATAAACCGATATACAGTATACTGTACATGACACATAAGCACAATATGATAAACGTTGTTTATCTTACAGTGATAAAGTAATTGTAATGAAACTTTGTTTCGTTAAATATTCGGTTAAATTTTGGCATAGCTTCATAATGAAATATGCGAAGCATTCCATAGTACTGTACCATTTACAAAAGTGTATGATAATGTCAGCTGGTGGTGTAGGGTAGTGACTGGGTAGTATAGTCGTTTCTTTCCAGCCGATGGTAAATTGCTATCTCACCATCATGATTACTTGGCTAATATCAAGATTATTATTTTTTTTTTATGTGAATGAGGGAGACAAAAGGCATAACTGCCTGCAGCGAGTGCCTCCCCCAGATTTCAAAGAGTGACAGGGCCGGAATCAAGGGACGTTCAAGCTAAAATGCTTGGACACACAGAGTTTGAAGCAATTTAAGTCATAGGAAGAGGGAAAGATTGATTCTGGGAGAGAGTTCCAGAGCTCAGCAGTTGAATAGAAGAAAGTCTGTGAATAGCGTTTCACTCTTGGGTTGGAGAGTTGCATAGAGTAGGGGTGGGATTGTGTTGCAAGGCGGGTACTACTTACCCTACATAGAGGAGGTGGTATAAACTGGGAAAGCTCCGAGGAACACCGATTATTGTAGAAGCGATAGAATAGTGAGACAAATGCAACATTGCGGCGAAGAGAGAGAGATTGCAGAAAGTTGGTGAGTGGACGGGAGTTAATGATACGAAAGGCTTTCCTTTCTACTTTATCTAGGAGTGTGGTGTGAGAGGATCCTCCCCACACATGTGAACAATACTCAATACAAGGACACACTGTGCCCCTGTACAGAGCAAGTAGCTGCGCAGGGGTAAAGAACCCCTCGAGGCGGTTGAGCACACCCAGCTTCTGGGAGGCTGCATTAGCGAGACTGGTAATATGGTCTTTCCAAGTGAGAGCAGAAGAAAAAGAGACACCAAGAACATTGAGGGAAGATGAAGGGTTGATTTTTGTATTGTTGAAGAATAAGGGGTAATCCTCTGGAGGTTCCTGATGGGTAGTAAGATGGATAAATTGAGTTTTGGAAGCATTAAATGTAACAAGGTTTTCTCTACCCCAATTGGAAATAGTAGCTAGATCAGAAGATAACCATTTTATGTCTTCATTATGTTTACTTTTGAGGGATTGCTGGCTGGGGCGTTCTGGAAAACTAGTTGAGTGGTGTAAAGTAGAGTCGTCTGCATATGAATGGATGGGACTGGATGTACAGTTGAGAAGATCATTTATGAATATTAGAAAGAGAATAGGAGATAGGACAGAACCCTGAGGAACACCAGAGTTGATAGGATGAGGAATTGAGTGATGGCCGTCCACAACCGCAGCTATGGAACGGCCGGAAAGGAAATTAGAGACAAAGGCACAGATGAACGGACAGAAACCGAAGGAGGGCAATTTGGAAATAAAAGATTTGTGCTAGACTCTATCGAAGGCCTTCGAAATGTCTAGTGCAACAGAAAAAGTCTCACCGAAGTCCCGAAAGCTGGATGCCCAAGAGTTAGTAAGATATGAAAGAAGATCACCAGTAGACCAACCCTTAACCCGGCAAGCGCGATAGGCCTCACGGAAGGCTTCCTATAGGGAACGCGATAGGCCTCACGGAAGCAAGACCATAAAAAAATCCTTCCATAAAAAAAAAGGGCCTATCAAAACAAAGGAATTTGTCTCTAGGTGAGATAATTCCCCTCCAGTACTCATCCATGTAAATCTCACCCACCCCCCTCCCCTCCTTCCCCACCTTATTTCCCCCTCCCTCCCCTCCTCAATTATCACCTATTTTTCCTCTTATTATCATCATTTATCGGTTATTTTTCTCTCCCGCGATAATGTAGCACAAGTGGGTTGCAGAAAAGATCGTTATGCAACACCCAGACACCGGCCCACACCGCCCCGCTCGTCTCAGTTACCTCACAGACAGCGAGAGAGGATGGTTGCCTGTGGCTCTCTCTCGCCTGAGATTATGACCGGGTGGCCAATATCTTCGTTTTTCACCACCCAAATGCTTTTCCCACTTATTTTAGCACTCTTGAAGGTTCATATATACATCATATATGTAAAATAAAAGCATACCGAAAACAAATAATGCTCTATATTGTAAATATAACAAATTCTGTCAGAATCCAAGGCTAGAAATGCACAAATAACTACCCTAGCCCCTAGGTCTATTTCGCGCTTGTCAGGTTAAGGAAGCCATACTGGCGATCTGAGAGCAGATTATGAGAAGAGAAATGCTTAAGAGATTTGGAAGCAAGAATAGTTTCAAAAACTGTAGAGATACAAGCGATGAGAGCAATTGGACGATAGTTGGAGGGTTGAGAGCGGTCACCCTTTTTTGGGACAGGTTGAATGAGAGCAAACTTCCAGCAAGAAGGAAAATCGTTAGAGGAAAGACAGAGACAAAAGAGTTTGCCTAGGCAGGGGGTCAGCACGGAAGCACAGTTTTCAAGTACAACAAGAGGAACACCGTTCGGACTGTACGCCTTCTTCGTATTAAGCCCAGAGAGGGTAGAAAGTACATCTTTAGAAGAGATTAGGATATTAGGCATAAGTAGGAGAGAGGGGGGTGGAGAGGGAGGAATAGCACTGGAATCATCCAAGGTAGAGTTTCTGGCAAAAGTTTGACCAAAGAGTTCAGCTTTGTCAGAGGAAGGAGTGATGGTTATGCCATCAGAGTGGAAAAGGGGAGGGAAAGACGAGGAAGAAAAGTTGTCGAGAGATTTTTGGCTAGATGCCAGAAAGCTTGGGAAGAGCTAGAGTTGGATAGTTCAGTGCATTTATTATTGATGAAAGAGTGCTTGGCAGGTCGAGGAACATATTTGGCTTGATTCCGGGCAGAAACATAGGAAGAATGAGATTCTTGAGTTGTAAGGCATCGGTACCGTTTGAATGCTTCCTCCTTGTTGTGGACAGCAGTAGAACAAACGTGAGTAAACCAAGATATTTTTGCATTAGACTGAGAGAAAGAAAATGGAATGTAGGCTTCCATGCCTGAGAGGATTACCTCGGTAATGCGTTCAGCACTCTCCGAGGGTCCTCGGCCACAGAAGCAGAAGTCATTCCATGGGAAATCAAAGAAGTAATGCCGGAGAGCCTCCCAGTCAGCAGCGCCAAAGTGCCACAAGCGCCGCCGGCTGGGAGGATCGGATGGCCGTACTGAAGAGATAGGGCAGGTGACAGAGATAAGTTTATGGTCGGAGGAGCCCAAAGGAGAGAAAAGATTGACAGTATAAGAAGAAGGGTTAGAAGTCAGAAATAAGTCAAGAATGTTGGGCAGATCTCCGAAGCAATCCGGGATACAGGTGTGTTGCTGGACCAGCTGCTCTAGGTCATTTATGATAGAAAATACGAAGGCTTGTTCACCAGGTTTGTCAGTAGAGTAAAAGGAGATCCGTTGGCAGTGGTGAATGTTGAAATCTCCTAAGATGGAGATTTCAGAGAAGGGAGAGATAGATAGAATGTGTTCCACGTTACAGTTTAGATAGTCAAAGAATTTGGGAAAGTCGGTAGAGTTAGGGGAAAGATAGACAGCACAGAAATATTTAGTATGAGAATGACAGGATAGTTTGAGCCATAAAGTTCAGAATTCAGAGGAGTCGAAATCGGGAACACGAGAGCAAGTGAGTTTGTTGTGCACGTATGCACTACATCCGCCTCTGGTTTTGAAACTAGGATAGAGAAAGTAGGAGGATACAGAGAAGGGGCTGCTGGCAGTTGCTTCAGACACCTGAGTTTCGGTGAGATAAAGAAGATCAGGTTTGGAGGAGGAGAGATGGTGTTCGATAGAATGAAAATTAGAGGAAAGGCCGCGAATATTGCAAAAGTTGATAGTAAGAGTGATAGGCCGTGGTCCAAAGTATTTAGAGGGTTCGTCAAGGGAAGGTCGGGCATGAGTGGATGTATTTATGGTCCCCCCCCCCACCCCCCTGGGGACTCCGAGGCTGGGTCTTAGTTCTTCATTTTTTTATTTTAATAATTATGAAGGAGGAAGTGTGGTGTGCATGTTAAGTGTAGGGAAGTAGATAGGAGAAGGAGGGGTTTGTAAGAGCATGCTGGACTACTCTCAGTGTAAGTGAGGCATAAAGGGAATTAGTAAGACAGGCCAAGCAAATGAAACAGGAGTTCCAGCGATTCCTTATCAATATCCACAGCCTCTCCTGGGTATAGCCCTGTTCGATTTGTGCCTACAATCTACCCCCAATCCCCCTATTAATCGCCTTGTACGACACGCAGTAGGACGCGTGGGGCATGTTCTTTTTTCCTCCACCATAAGATGGAGGCCCCCTTACCCCCAGGTGGGGTGGGGGGGGGGGGGGGTAGAAAAATATGCTGCTAAATATGAACACTTGGCAATAATCTGACGCAGAGACATAGTGGATCATCATAACCATCGTTAAATCAGATGATAAGGGATGCCAGCAGTAGCATTAGCTGGTACAAAAAACAGACTATAGTATTTTTACTTTAAGCTAAAGTTACTGTTATTCATTACTGATATCATTATAGTCTTGCTAGTTTGTCCTTCTCTTATTTATTTCTGGCATTTCCTCACCCGTTCATACACACTACTTCACCCGTACACACACACTCCCTCACCCGTACACGCACACTCCCTCACCCGTACACGCACACTCCCTCACCCGTATACACACACTCCCTCACCCGTACACACATACTCCCTCACCCGAACACATACACTCCCTCACTCGTACACACACACTCCCTTACCCGTACACACATACTCACTCACCCGTACACACACACTCCCTCACCCGTACACACACACTCCCTCACCCGTACACACTCACTCCCTTACCCGTACACACATACTCCCTCACCCGTACACACATACTCCCTCACCTGTACATACACACTGCTTCACCCGTACACACACACTCCCACACCCGTACACACACACTCCCTCACCCGTACACACACACTCTCTCACCCATACACACACACTCCCTCACCCGTACACACACACTCCTTCACCCGTACATACACACTGCTTCACCCATACATACACACTCCCTCACCCATACACAAACACTCCCTCACCCGTACATACACAATCCCTCACCCGTACACACACACTCCCTCACCCGTACATACACACTCCCTTACCCGTACATACACACTCCCTCACCCATACACAAACACTCCCTCACCCGTACACACACACTCCTTCACCCGTACATACACACTGCTTCACCCATACATACACACTCCCTCACCCATACACAAACACTCCCTCACCCGTACATACACAATCCCTCACCCGTACACACACACTCCCTCACCCGTACATACACACTCCCTTACCCGTACATACACACTCCCTCATCCATACACAAACACTCCCTCACCCGTACACACACACTCCCTCACCCGTACATACACACTCCCTCAGCCGTACACACACACTGCTTCACCCGTACTTATACACTGCTTCACCCGTACACACACACTCCCTCACCCATACACACACACTCCTTCACCTGTACACACACACTCCCTCACCCGTACACACACACTACTTTACCCCTGCACACACACTCCTTCACCCGTACACACACACTCCTTCACCCGTACACACACACTGCTTTTCCCATACACTCGCACTCCTTCACCGTACATACTCTCTGCTTTATCCGTACACACAGACTCCTTCACCCGTACACTCACACTGCTTCACCCGTACACACACACTGCTTCACCCATACACACAGACTCCTTCACCCGTACACTCACACTGCTTCACCCGTACACACACACTGCTTCACCCGTATATGCACACTGCTTTACCCGTACACACACACTCCCTCACCCGTACACACACACTCCTTCACTCATACACACACACTCCATCATCCGTACATACACACTCCTTCACCCGTACACACACACTCCCTCACCCGTACACACATACTTCCTCATCCGTACACACACACTCCTTCACACACACTCCCTCATCCATACACACACACTCCCTCACCCGTACATACACACTCCCTCACCCACACATACACACTCCCTCACCCGTTCACACACACTCCCTCACTCGTACATACACACTCCCTCACTCGTACACACACACTCCCTCACTCGTAGACACACACTCCCTCATCCGTACATACACACTCCTTCACCCATACTCCCTCACCCGTACACACACACTCCCTCACCCGTACACACACACACCCTCACCCGTACACACACACTCCCTCACCCGTACACACACACTCCCTCATCCGTACATACACATTCCCTCACCCGTACATACACACTCCCTCACTCGTACATACACCCTCCTTCACCCGTACACACACACTCCCTCACCCGTACACACACACTCCCTCACCCGTACACACACACACCCTCACCCGTACACACACACTCCCTCACCCGTACACACACACTCCTTCACTCGTACACACAGACTCCCTCACCCGTACACACACACTCCTTCACTCGTACACACACACTCCCTCACCCGTACACACACACTCCCTCACCCGTACACACACACTCCCTCACCCGTACACACACACTCCCTGACCCATACACACACACTCCCTCACCCGTACACACACACTCCCTCATCCGTACACACACACTCCTTCCCTTGTACACACACACTCCCTCACCCGTACACACACACTCCCTGACCCGTACACACACACTCCCTCTCCCGTACATACTCACTCCTTCACCCGTACACACACACTCCCTCACCCGTACACATACACACACACACTCCCTCACCGGCACACACACTCACTCCCTCACCCGTACACACACACTCCCACACCCGTACACACACACACACAGTTCCTCACCCGTACACACACACACACACTCCCTCACCCGTACACACACACAAACACACTCCCTCACCCGTACACACACACACACACTCCCTCACCCGTACACACACATTCCCTCACCCGTACACACACACACACACTCCCTCACCCGTACACACTCCCTCACCCGTACACACACTCACACACTCCCTCACCCGTACACACACACACACACTCCTGGTGATCCTGGTGATAAGTTGAGGACGTCTGGTCGTCCCTTGGTCATGCTGATGCACCACCGCCAGTAGTAGTCATCCACCGCTCGTCCCCGTCCCCAGTGGAAGACACGGGGGCAAGGGGACCAGTAGATGGACTGTCCATGGTAGACAGATCGGTAATAAAATTACCGTCTGCCCTCATCAGGGCAAGCTGATCAGGAATGCTGTTACTCAGTGCCCTGATGTCGTAGTGGGGCATTTTTGGCTGGTCAGGGACACTTTTGAGGAACCTGTCCAGCACCCTCTTGAACTGGTCAGCCGAGGAGCACTCTGCATCACGCACATGATTACCACGAACGTGGTAATAACGTTCTTGACATTGTACTTGCAACAAAAGAAGAATTGATAGAGAATTTGAATGTTGGTGATGAATTCAGTAACAGCGACCATCGTACGATAACTTTCACTTTAAAGTTTACTAGTAACGAACCAAATAGTAGCATCGAAAAAGTCCCTAATTTCAAGAAAGCAAACTTCCATAAACTTAGAGCTATGTTTAAAGAAACTGACTGGAGCTTTTTAATTAACAATAACGACATAAATAGATCTTGGAAGTTATTCGAAACCACTTACCTAAAAGCAGTGCAAGACTGCATACCATCGAAAATACGGCGTCCAGGCCATAATAATAAGCCCAAATGGTGGAATAAAGATATTTCAAACTGCCTGCTTGCTAAAAAATTTGCTAATGATAGATTAAAATCCTCACAAAATGACGAAGAACGGGTGAAATTTGTAGAGCTACGACGCAAAGCCAAAAAGTTAATTAAGCAAAGTAAAAAGACCTTAGAGTTACATATTGCGAATCAAAGTAAAACAAACCCGAAAGAATTCTATAGTTATATCAGAAAGAAAAAAGTAGTTACTTCAACTGTTGGACCGTTAGTCGATGAAAAAGGAGAATACACCAAAGACGAAGTACAAATGAGTAATGCCCTCAATACCTTCTTTGCATCAGTTTTTACAACCGAAGACCTCAGTGATATCCCTACACCATCGCCGATTCAGATTGATAATTCAGATGTTCTAAGCAATATCACCGTTACAGAGAGAGAAGTATTGAATTGTTTAGATAAACTCAAAGTAAATAAAACGCCAGGACCTGATACAATCTCGCCTAGAGTTCTAAAGGAAGCTAAGAATGAGCTCTCCAAACCACTGACATTACTATTCAATAAATCCTTGCAGTCTGGAACTATGCCTGATCAGTGGAAGCTAGCCAACGTAACACCGATATTCAAAAAAGGCAGCAAATCCCTACCCAGTAACTATCGTCCAATTAGCTTAACCTCAGTTGTATGTAAAATGCTAGAAACGGTCATACGAGACAGACTCGTAAATCACTTAGAGGAAAATAACATACTTAAAGATACTCAACACGGCTTTCGTAAAAAACGTTCCTGTTTAACAAACCTCTTAGACTTCTTCCACGATATCCTCAACCTCTACAATGAGAGTAAAGCTGTAGATATTATATACCTTGATTTTCAAAAGGCCTTTGACAAAGTTCCCCACAAACGTTTACTGCTAAAACTAAAAGCGCATGGAATACAAGAAGGTGTGTTGAAATGGATAGAAAATTGGCTCAACAACAGAAAGCAAAGAGTAGTCATAAACGGTAAGGCATCTAAATGGACCAATGTAAGTAGCGGGGTACCCCAGGGATCGGTACTAGGACCAATTCTCTTTCTAATTTACATCAACGACATAGATGAGGGTCTCACCTGCACAATCTCAAAATTTGCTGACGATACAAAAATTGCAAATAGCGTACTCTCAAAAGAACAAGTTGACGATATGCAACACAATCTAGATAAATTGTCATGTTGGGCCCAAATTTGGCAAATGAGTTTCAATGCGGATAAATGTAAAGTACTACATGTCGGATACCTAAATGAGAAAGCAAACTATTCGATGAATGGCACTCAGCTTAAGAATGTAAACAGAGAAACTGATCTGGGAGTAACAATATCGAGTAACCTAAAACCGAGTCAACAATGTTCAGAAGTTGTTAAGAAGGCAAACAAAATAATTGGCTTTATAGGCAGGTCATTTGAGCATAAATCCAAAGAAGTTATCCTAACCCTTTACAATTCCTTAGTCCGCCCTCTTCTGGAATACTGCGTTCAATCCTGGTGCCCTTATTACCAAAAAGATATAAACAAGCTAGAACGAGTTCAACGTAGAGTTACCAAAATGATACCTAGCCTAAAGAACAAACCATATGAAGAGCGTCTTAGAGAATTAAATCTATTTCCTTTAACCCAGCGCAGATTAAGAGGCGACTTAATTCAAGTGTTCAAAATCATCAAAGGCATCGACAATATGAACTGTAGTAAGTACTTCACTATCGACCAATCTAATTACACACAGGGAAACGGTTGCAAAATTATTGGTAAATCTTTTAACTCGCACGAATCTAAGAATTTCTTCTTCAATCGAGTTGTCAACTTGTGGAATGGGCTTCCCCGAAACGTTATAGACTGCAGCACCGTTGATTCATTTAAATTCCGCCTAGACAAATATCTCGCATCAAACCCGCGACTGACTGCGTTTGTAAATGAATAACTTTATCCTCCCCTCAGTTACTAACCCATATGTCCCCTACTAACTTCCTAGTCCTGCCACGTTAGTGGCAGGGCAGTAGTTCCCTTTCCAATGTTCCCTTACCCACTCTAAACCACTGTTTGGACACTTGATCCTCAGTGTTTTGGAGGACAAGCAGCCTAGAAGGGTCACTAGATCTGTTGTTGCTTGATTTCCTTTGTACTCCTTTGTACTCCTTTGTACATATCTTGGCAGCGCGTTAAAGAGTGTTGGGCCCCGGTATGATATTGAGGTCATTCTCTGAGTCACCACTCTGGCCAAGGCTCTATTATTGATGTTTCCCAATTCACAGAGCTTGCCTCGCCTCTTGCTGATTTTCTCACTTATTTTCGACTCATTGTTTAAGTTTGGGACATGGCCATTTAGCATTTTCCAAACGTAGATTATGATGTACCGCTCACGCCGTCGCTCCAACGAGTACAATTCAAGTGCTTTAAGTCTTCCCCAGTAGTCAAGATGTTGCACGGAGGAGATCTTGTTTGTAAATGTACGTTGGACGCCTTCAAGTGATTGTCGTTCTCCAACCTTCCACGGGTCCCAGAGTTGGCAAGCAGTACTCGAGGATTGGCATAATTAGAGATTTGTATAATATTATCATTGATTTTTCTTCCCTTGTGGCAAACGTCCGTAGAATCCAACCCATTTGATTGCGAGCAGAACGGACTATGTCTTGGATGTGTTTGGTAAATGTTGCATCACTGCTTATTGTTACCCCTAGATCTTTAATATTGGCCACTGAATTGATACTGTTTCCATCATAGGTTGAGTACACAGTATTTTCTTTTAGTTTGATATCAGGTCCATATCTAATGAGGTCAAATTTGCAGCTATTAAAAGACATGTTATTATTTTCACCCGTACACACACACTCCCTCACCCATACACACACACTCCCTCACCCGTACACACACACACACACACTCCCTCACCCGTACACACATACACACACACTCCCTCACACGTACACACACACTTCCTTACCCGTACACACACACACACCCTTACACGTACACACACACTTCCTTACACGCATACACCAACACGGAATACGTCGAGACACAGAACAAGGACAGAAACAAGCAATATTATCTCTTTTTATTCGATATTCAAATACTGCTAGAGCAAAATAGCAACTGTTTTCCTTTTCCCTTGAACCTCAGCATATCTGAAATTCGAATAATACGTATGGTAATTCATTAACCTAATCGCATTAGCATCAGTCATAAACATGTATACAAAAGTACAATGTATCACTGATATACACAGATTCTCGGTAATAGTTTAACCCGAGGTAACTAAGAAAGGTGATACTCTTCCAATATGTTGATAGTAGCAGTATACATTTTATGAAATGATACTGCCTGTGCCAAGTGAACGGATAAGAGCTTTGGTCTATCGTTGTTTTCCTTCTTGATGGTGTTTTGGTTTGGTTGAGAGGAGGTAGATGTTATAAGGAGGAAGGGTGAAGATTGTCGGACGGTACTCTTCATTCAAGTATGGTGACACACACACACATTTGACATATACTGTATACAGATAGACTGTATACAGATAGACTGTATACAGATAGACTGTATACAGATAGACTGTATACAGATAGACTGTATACAGATAGACTGTATACAGATAGACTGTATACAGATAGACTGTATACAGATAGACTGTATACAGATAGACTGTATACAGATAGACTGTATACAGATAGACTGTATACAGATAGACTCAGACTCAAATCTGTATTTCATAAAAGGCAACACAATTAACTTTTTACATATAAACAATAGAGATAACAGTAACCTCATACATTACCGCATTCTAGGTTCATGGTTTTGTAAAAACATAATTCTTGACTTGATAGCATTTATATCATTAGTTTTCAAGTCTGATACATCATATTCATGTAATAGGATATGGTTAACTTCCTTTCCTAACGATAGGTATTCATCAAGGTTTAATAAACATTTCTGTAAAAACTTGCAAGGTTTTAGGAGACATTTGTGAGCAAATCTGATTTTTAACCAATTCATTAAATGATTAAATGTCATTAGTCCAGCCAATTCACATGCATGATGATTACTTTCCCAATATTTTAATTTCAGCATTTTCTTTATTGCTTTGTGGTAACCAATTGCAAATTGCTTAAGATGAAGTTTGCACTTTTTGTTATAAAACCATAATTCAGAACCATAAAAACTTGAGCAGTAACTTTGGAACAACTGAGTAAAAACCCTAACATTAACATTAGAAAATTTACGTAAAATACAATTAAATTCATTATAAAACTTGTTACGACACCTAATTACGTCTTTGTCATTATTTAAATTATCATCTATTATAAACCCTAGATACTTTTGTTCATTAACAACATTCAATATCTCTCCACATAGCATCAACTTTGGCTTTAAGTTTGTATCTTTATTGTCTTTGAAATACATGCATAATGATTTATTAATATTAATGTCAATATCAATGTCTTTTGCTTCATTTCCAAGCATATTTAGTAAAAACTGTAATCCCGATGACGATGGTGCTAATACAACAATATCGTCAGCGTAAGCACTAATATTACTTGATATATTTCCTAGTGTGCACCCATTTTTACATTTAGACACTTTTTCAATCAGCTTATCTATATAAAGATTAAATAATATCGGAGACAAGACTCCTCCCTGTCTTTCTCCATTCATTATTTTCCAGGGTTTTGATATTGAGTCTTTATGCTTAGTAGCAACCAGTTGATTTCTATAAAGATATAATATTATGTTCGCATAAAAGTGTGGAATACCTGCTTCAATAAGTTTACTTATCAATGTGAAATGATTAACTTTATCAAAAGCTTTTTTTAAATCAATGAAAGCTGTATAAACATATGAGTCTTCTAATCTGTATCTTAAAATTGTTTCTTTAAAAATCAAGCATGCTGAGGATATAGAGTGATTAGCCCTAAACCCATGCTGCCTCTCATTAAAGTTCACATAATGCAAAATTTTATATTTTAAGCAATATTCAAATAATTTTAAGAAAACTGGCGATGATATAATAGGTCTATAATTATCCAAGGAGCTTTGATCTTTATATTTATCTTTAATAAGGGGCAAAATAAGTCCGGACGTCATCTCATCAGGCAAATGTCCATGTGCAATAAATGATGAAAACATTTTAGCAATTAGTCTTACCGCGCTTTCAGAACAAAACTTCACATGATTAGAATGAATGTTATCATGGCCAATGACCCAATTTAACTCAGATAATGCCAAACAAACATCTTTGGTGTTGATAATTCCCAATAATTTGCCTCTTTGCACATGCACATTTAACTTATCTCTTATAAGTTCATATTTATCTCTTTTCTGGCATTTGCTGTCATCAAAATCGTTTTTAAAATTCTGCGAAAATGTCTCAGCAATTTTACTGGAGTCACATTCACCTTCAATTTTAACATTTAAATAACACTTATTATTTTTAGTTTTCCTGACTTCTTTCCAGAATGCATTATATCTTTTATTGCTTAAAGACTCAGCTAATTTATCATTTCTAATATTGATTTCATTATTTTTAACATATTTGAATGCGTTCTTAAACAGTTTCCTGGAAGATGTCATATTGTCAAGTAAATCACCATATACAGGACAGCCATTTTCTTTCCATTTTAAGAATTGTTCTCTAGCATTTTTACACAACCCACTAACATGGTCATTCCATCCTGGTTTTATCTGATAATTTGTTGTACTTTCAATTGCATATTCCTCAGACGACTCTTTCAGTATACTTACAAGTGAGTTATAAATGTAATTCAATTCTGTCATCACAAAACACTGACTCAATCTTATTACTTAATTTTTAGTTCCACATTATTGCCACCCCTTTCGACGGCCTACCCTCTATTATTCCCTCATTAGTTCGGTCTTCAACGCTGGCTATGCAGTCAAAAGATTCGTTTATAGTGTTCATAAAGGGAATATCATCCTTGAGCAACATTAATTCTTGTAATAAAATCATATCATATTCTAAGGTTAACTTGCGTACTGTTTCTATATTATTTCTTACAGAGTTATAATTATAAGAAGCAATACTAACCATATTTTGAAATTAACTACAATTTATACAGAAGTCTTTGATTTAGCCATATAAAACTTTCTCACATTAACATGTTTTGGCCAGCATTCCGGTTGAAGTAATTGTTCCCTATCTTCTAGTGTGACTGTCAGTTTGAAAGACTTCCAATCTGTTTTAGCTTGTAAAGATTCTAACTCAATGCATTTAATGGCCTCAACTTTTAGTTCATTTTTTGTGAAGTCGAGAATGTCATCACTATCAGATTCTAGATCAACATTTCCTATGTATATATCTACAGTTCTACGATTACCTTTAAACTTTGTGTTGCTGAATGTCTTTGTACCTCTTACACCAATAGGTTTACGTTGTCTTGGTTCCGAAGCGGCCTTAACTCCCTGATAATGTCGTTTTCTTCCTATCAAGGTGTATCCTTCTTTATCCACAATGGTGGTGTGATGTTCCGATCTTCCATCCTCCATGACAGTGGTGCCAAACCCTGTCACGCCACTGCCGGTAACGCTGGTGCCAGCTCTTGAACCTTTATCATCTCCATCAGTGATGCCAATTCTTGATCCTCCTTCCTCAGTATTGGTGGTGCCAGCTTCCTTAACCATCTCCTCCGAAGGAATATATCCAGGTCTTGATATTTTCTTGTTTGGGGTGTC
The DNA here is from genome assembly GCA_037953745.1 of Lithodes maja. NCBI lineage: Eukaryota > Metazoa > Arthropoda > Malacostraca > Decapoda > Lithodidae > Lithodes > Lithodes maja. The sequence continues at coordinate 17,321 of JBAKBP010018898.1, forward strand.
TCGATTTTGTTTATTTATTGCTCCATGTTTTGGCTTGGTTACTCTCGTCTCTAATATTGGTTCAGCAGATAATTGTGTCAGTGCTCTGGGTCTTGCAGTGAAGCCGGTAAATGAGACTGCATCACTTGTTTCACTCTCTTTACACAAAATGTCACTGTAGCTCGGTAATACAAGAGGAGAAACACTATTGTCTTGTTCATAATCATCGCTCTTTTCAAAATTCACATGGTCATTATTCGATATTTGTGACAAGGTGGGCGCAGATGGATTTCCTACAGTAGATAAAAGTTCATGTATCTCATCATTAAGGTTACAATTATTCACCGATTTCTTGTTGGCATCCTTAAAAAGTTTGTCAACATTTTCAACTATGATACTGTCTCGCTTCACTGATTCCCACATGTCTTTTTGCTTCATTTGCTTCAGCATACCTTTAATTTCTAATAATTCCTCCTTAATAACGAACTGATCATCCAACATGCTAATACTGTTCAGTCTTGTATCCTTTATTCCCTGTACTTCGCTTTTCAGTTCATCAATTTGATCAGTTAGCATCGCAATATATCCACCAATTATTTCATAACCATAATATTATGACGGAGGAAATGCTTCATGGTTAGCTGTCACAAACCTTGGTAGTTCAATTGATTCGTCATCACATTTCTGAAACATATCTACAATATCTGCAAAGTTCTCTTTGAATTTATTTTCAGATCTTCATATAATTTTCATTTTGGCAGCTTCAAACAAAATTTCTTTTGCACTTTTAATCAATGACTCATCATAGAACATGGTACATGTACCTATTATGTCTTGTTTCGTCTTGGAATGTCTCACTGAAGCCACATAAGCCAACACAGAATTCTCAATGTACAGTACACTACGTCGCTCGCCATTTTGGAGTAATAAACAGTATGAAACGACTTACCAGTTGTACATGTATTGATCCTTGAAGCTTCATACCTGTTACCGCGGGTTTGTTTACATACCAATGACTCCACCACCGGGCCCGCTTGTTTGACTTCACTTTCCACACAAAGTCTGTTATTACCTAGTCACACTAAATGTGTTTCCTGAAGCACATAGCTCTGCTTGACGAAACTGACTAAGGAGCAGTAATAGCCATCCAATTCAATGGGCGCTCTCACAATCGTCCGCAACCGGCTCCAGCACAAACCAACCCCAGGGCCAGGAAGAGAACCAAGGCGAAGCACGTCCTCCCTCTCCGGCTCCAGCGCCAACTGACAGAGATACGTGGATGAGATTCATTAGCGGCCACCCCCTCGGTGATCAGTCCTTCTTTTGATCCAGCCAATGTCCTGTCTGCCGTTTAAGCTGTATATACGCGCACAATTAAGGGGGATTCGCGCAGTAAAGCATACACTATGAAGGCTGCATTGCTACTAGATATAGATATAGATAGATAGATAGATATATAAAAAGATACTGTATGCAACAGTCACAGCAACACGTGAACCAACAGATGCAGGAATATACACAACATCCACAACAAAGTCACAGCAACACATGAACCAACAGATGCAGGAATATACACAACATCCACAACAAAGTCACAGCAACACGTGAACCAACAGATGCAGGAATATACACAACATCCACAACAAAGTCACAGCAACACGTGAACCAACAGATGCAGGAATATACACAACATCCACAACAAAGTCACAGCAACACGTGAACCAACAGATGCAGGAATATACACAACATCCACAACAAAGTCACAGCAACACGTGAACCAACAGATGCAGGAATATACACAACATCCACAACAAAGTCACAGCAACACGTGAACCAACAGATGCAGGAATATACACAACATCCACAACAAAGTCACAGCAACACGTGAACCAACAGATGCAGGAATATACACAACATCCACAACAAAGACACAGCAACACGTGAACCAACAGATGCAGGAATATACACAACATCCACAACAAAGTCACAGCAACACGTGAACCAACAGATGCAGGAATATAAACAACATCCACAACAAAGTCACAGCAACACGTGAACCAACAGATGCAGGAGTATACACAACATCCACAACAAAGTCACAGCAACACGTGAACCAACAGATGCAGGAATATACACAACATCCACAACAAAGTCACAGCAACACGTGAACCAACAGATGCAGGAATATACACAACATCCACAACAAAGTCACAGCAACACGTGAACCAACAGATGCAGGAATATACACAACATCCACAACAAAGTCACAGCAACATGTGAACCAACAGATGCAGGAATATACACAACATCCACAACAAAGTCACAGCAACACATGAACCAACAGATGCAGGAATATACACAACATCCACAACAAAGTCACAGCAACACGTGAACCAACAGATGCAGGAATATACACAACATCCACAACAAAGTCACAGCAACACGTGAACCAACAGATGCAGGAATATACACAACATCCACAACAAAGTCACAGCAACACGTGAACCAACAGATGCAGGAATATACACACCATCCACAACAAAGTCACAGCAACACATGAACCAACAGATGCAGGAATATACACAACATCCACAACAAAGTCACAGCAACACGTGAACCAACAGATGCAGGAATATACACAACATCCACAACAAAGTCACAGCAACACGTGAACCAACAGATGCAGGAATATACACAACATCCACAACAAAGTCACAGCAACACGTGAACCAACAGATGCAGGAATATACACAACATCCACAACAAAGTCACAGCAACACGTGAACCAACAGATGCAGGAATATACACAACATCCACAACAAAGTCACAGCAACACGTGAACCAACAGATGCAGGAATATACACAACATCCACAACAAAGTCGCAGCAACACATGAACCAACAGATGCAGGAATATACACAACATCCACAACAAAGTCACAGCAACACGTGAACCAACAGATGCAGGAATATACACAACATCCACAACAAAGTCACAGCAACACGTGAACCAACAGATGCAGGAATATACACAACATCCACAACAAAGTCACAGCAACACGTGAACCAACAGATGCAGGAATATACACAACATCCACAACAAAGTCACAGCAACACATGAACCAACAGATGCAGGAATATACACAACATCCACAACAAAGTCACAGCAACACGTGAACCAACAGATGCAGGAATATACACAACATCCACAACAAAGTCACAGCAACACGTGAACCAACAGATGCAGGAATATACACAACATCCACAACAAAGTCACAGCAACACGTGAACCAACAGATGCAGGAATATACACAACATCCACAACAAAGTCACAGCAACACGTGAACCAACAGATGCAGGAATATACACAACATCCACAACAAAGTCACAGCAACACGTGAACCAACAGATGCAGGAATATACACAACATCCACAACAAAGTCACAGCAACATGTGAACCAACAGATGCAGGAATATACACAACATCCACAACAAAGTCACAGCAACACGTGAACCAACAGATGCAGGAATATACACAACATCCACAACAAAGTCACAGCAACACGTGAACCAACAGATGCAGGAATATACACAACATCCACAACAAAGTCACAGCAACACATGAACCAACAGATGCAGGAATATACACAACATCCACAACAAAGTCACAGCAACACGTGAACCAACAGATGCAGGAATATACACAACATCCACAACAAAGTCACAGCAACACGTGAACCAACAGATGCAGGAATATACACAACATCCACAACAAAGTCACAGCAACACGTGAACCAACAGATGCAGGAATATACACAACATCCACAACAAAGTCACAGCAACACATGAACCAACAGATGCAGGAATATACACAACATCCACAACAAAGTCACAGCAACACGTGAACCAACAGATGCAGGAATATACACAACATCCACAACAAAGACTGTAAATTTCAATTCAATAGTGAATTTTGCTGTCAACAGTTTGGTATGGCCTTGGGCAAGCCACTTTCACCCACCATGAATAACTTGTTTATGAAATATTTTGAAACGAATGTATTTAGTGACATTCTCCCTACGAACGCCTTTTTGGATTCATTATGTGGATGCTATCTTGTGCCTGTGGCCTAGTAGCAATGAACACGTATATTAATTGTTGGTTTCACTTAATGACTTAGTTCCGTCAATGAAGTGTACTGTTGAAGTTGAACGGAACAATAGTTTGCCTTTTTTAGATTGTGTAATCCATAGACATAGTAATGGTTTTAAGTTTAGCATTAATAGGAAACCGACGAACGTACTTTCATATGTCCTGTATTACTCTTCACACCATGGTCAAGTGAAATATTAAGTTTTTTCGTCTATGATTCTCTGTGACTTTCGCATTTGCAGTTCAGAATATTTAGATGATGAAGTTCAACTTATACTGTATATGACACAGGCGCCAAGTTAAAATATGCTAAATCTGTTATTGACCTGTCTCTTAAACAAGCAAAACAGTCCTTTTATTGAATTTATCCTAAACTAGAAAACAATATTCACTATGTTAATTCTATCTTATAATGCTAATATCCTTCAGGTACTTCTACTGCTTAAAATTGTTCATGTAAATGTTGTCTTTAACAATAGTAATACTATTGCTAATCAAGAACTCTCCTTATAATTACGGCAGTTGCATATAATATAAACTCCCTTGCAAATACTGTAATAAGATATATGTTGGACAAACTGGTAAAGCCCTTTCAATTAGAATGACACATCTGACTAGTGTTCAAATAGGGCAAGTTTCGAACACGTTTTTTGTACACTCGGCCGCAATTCCGTGCGGGCCACCTAGTCGTGGGGTTTTAGTAAATTCGTTGTGTAGTTTGTTCGCTCTGAATCAGTCGAAGATTTTGTTCCATAGATGGTGCAGCTTGATGGGAAGGCAGAGGGAGCTTGTCGTAGTGTTGAAAGCAGAGAGTGTGTATAGGAGAGAGGAGTCTTCCTATGCATTCTATTAACTCCTTCAGACATAATATTATGTTCCAATAAGTCCGAGGAGGCGGGAGCCCCGGGATCATTGCCACTGCCTCGCACTACACTCACAACAACACTGCGGCCGTTAGAATTGTCGGAGGAGGCTGAGGTTGCCACCAACAGTTTTATCGTAAGCTAACTTATCGGACTTACTGAGCTCATATGACGCAAAATCGCGTCATAAACTTATTGGAGAGGCATGGAGATAAGTCCAATTGACGCGATCGCGTCATATGAGTTTTTGGTTATAAGTTCCATATGACGCGATCGCGTCATATATGTCGCAAGGAGTTAATAAAAAGGTGCCTCTGAACGTTGCCTGTTACCCTTTTTCGACATTTGTTTTCAGCGCCATTTATTGAAGGGTTCCAGAACTACTCAACGTGATTAAATCTACGGATGTACCCTCCATTTCTTTTTTTCTTTTTTTTATGTACAGTTGTGGACAGATGAAACAGATACAGCCTTGGTCTGTCCAAGACCTCAATAGAGGGCAGCACAATTAGTGCCCATAAATTATCTGGTAACAGTGATGGTGTAGGGGTAGTACATAGAGTACATATGACCTAGATACGAAAGAAGACGCCACAAATCTGTAAATAGGGATCCGCGCGTTCGAGAGATGGCAGCACGATCGCAAAGGACAATGGGAGGGGAGGGTCCCCACAAAGACATTATATTGACTATCCTTGTCCTTGGTCCTCATTAATTCGTAATAATCCCTACCTTGTACTAATAACGCTATTAATAATCAATTGAACATTATCCAGAGACTCTGCAGACATGACATAGTTAAATAGACATAAGTAGAGGCTACTGTAAAGGCCAGTCATCATGTAATTGTCGTCATTATGAGGAGGTACACAAGCAAAACTCCTCCAACACCCGCCATTGTTGATGTGAGATTCGGGAGTTGGCAACGTCAATGGTGGGACAAAATATCCCTAGATGTCATAAGTATAAATGTCCAGTTTTAGTGCTACTTGACAAATTAACATTTACATAACATGTAACATACTAATATAATTATTCAAAATGACAATTTAATTCTTGTTGTGTTGCTTGAAAGTATACAGCTTGCATCATATATGAGTAGCCTTTGTTTTATAGTGTATATGTATTATGTATACTTAATGTTTTCATCTTGGTTATATATATATCTAATTTATACTAAATAATTTACAAGTGTTTTTACCAACATTAATTAACTCTTAAATACGTTCCCTCTTTAATCTATTGCTCCCTCGTTTTGCGGATATTTCCTTAACTTTGGAAACACTGCAGCAAGCTAGCTGGCAGGCGCGCGCGGCGCACAGACTATCTATAATAAGGACAAGCCACTGAGGTGCTTTGGTTGTTGTACAGTACAAAAGTGCTGCCACCAAATCCCTAGGATGCGCGGCAAACTAACCGTGTGACGTCACGCTTTTGTGTCTAGGTTATGTGTAGTCTATGGGGTAGTAGGTGAAGGTATGGGGTGGAAGGAGGGAGGCGAGGGAGGGGGAAGGAGGGTACAGAAGTGAGAGGGGGAACTAGCGGCGAGGTGGTAGCAGGTGGGGGTTGAGGGAAGTGGTTGGCCAAATACTTTACTGTGAAAGAATAATACATTTTGTGTTTTGATCATTATGTGGGATCATGAATGCGAAATATTGGAGTCGTGAGGTGTGTGTAAGATAATAAACGCGCTACAGGCTGCTAACCTGCTATTGCTCTCTCTCTCTCTCTCTCTCTCTCTCTCTCTCTCTCTCTCTCTCTCTCCATATACAATATATATGATACACATAGGCATTCAAATATATATTATATCTTATATCTCTAATGTAGTACTACTTTATTTGTGTTCTCTGCTTAGAGCGCCTACTTAGTTGTGATATCGGGAAATTGGTATTGTTCAAACATGGGAGCGTCAGAAACAACTGAACTACCTGTTGGTTATCTAACAAGGGGAAATATAGTAATTGTTAATATTTGTCAGTTGGTGAGTTGGTCAAACTTCAAATATTATAGTTGGTGTTTCAGCATAATGGTGAGTGTATTGGTCATAGTAGTAACGAAAGTATGTAATGCATAATTATATGGTGTATATAATACGGTATCAATAACACGCCAATTAAAGTGTTTTCCAAGTGTACTGGAGGTGTTATCAGTGTTGGCATTGCCACGGGTATATAATCGTGTTTTCATTATATACGTCCATAAACATTTAAACAATATAATAGTATAAATGAATATATGAATGAAGAAAGGATGGCTAATATATATTTACATAGCAATACACCTGTTCAAGAAAAGCAACCAGTTATATATAATATAATCTATATAATATATACGGTTGTCTGTCTGTCTGTTCTTTATAGGCGGCCGCAGTTTTGGACCTGGGGAGCTGAAACTTTGCATGTGGGTGTCAATTGACCTGGATCAGGTCATAGAGGGGTCCCCAGGGTGAAAGGAACGGAGAAAATGGGCGCGAAATCGGAAAAAGGGCCGTTTGGGGCAGAAGGAGGCCTCCGATCGAAAAGTTGTATGGAATGAAAGTTGTTCGCAGCCCCCCAAAATGGGGGTACGTATGAGGTCAGATCCAAAATCAGAGGTCATTTAGCGGCCGAAATCGAGGTCGCCGTTTAATGAGGCACAGGGAGGTCGAGGCCGGTGATTATGGTAGTAGTAGTATTGTGATGATGATGGTGATTATGGTAGTAGTAGTGGTGGTAGTAGTTATGGTGATTACCCGGGCAACGCCGGGTACCCCTGCTAGTGTGTCAATATAATCCTTAAAGTTTCGGTATAGAGGCGCAAAAGACCATGTTATAAAATAATATCCCCACATTAAAAACTAAGTTACATTTATTGGTCAAACCTCTTGGTAGATATGCTCAACAATAATGACGCAAGGGTGGTAGTAGGGTATAGAAGAGCCAGGTGGAACAACTTTTAATTACCCCCCCACCCCATTGGAGCGTGGATTTGGAGCGTGGAGCCCCCCCCCCCGGACTTGGAGCGCGGAATGACCCCCCCCCCCCCCCCCTCCCCTCAAATATCGTCGAAACAGTGGTGCCTCCTGGAGCCCTAAATACTTATACCTACCCACCACACACACACTTCCCCTATAGGCGAGCGAAATTAATTATTTATGAGGCTCGAGCGCCTTCCTACACCGCCCACCACAGGCTATGTCTCATCTTTAGATTATTACAAATATGATCTATAATATATCCATAAATGTTCCCATTTTGTTTCTCATGGGGAAGTCTGTGTGTGATGGGAAGGTATAATTATTTAGGGCTCCAGGAGGCACCACTGTTTCGACGATATTTGAGGGGGCGGGGGGGGGGGGGGGGGGGGGCGCGCTCCGCGCTCCAAGTTCGGGGGGGGGGGTCACTCCACGCTCCAAGTCGAGGGGGTGGGGGTGGTGGGGGGGGGGGGTAATTAAAAGTGGTTCCACCTGGCTCTTCTATACCCTACTGGTGGTGTAAGCTTCTTTAATATCAAATGAAAACACGATTATGCAGAAGCTTTCCGGTATAACAGGTGTTTTTTGTTACGTTTTGACGGCATCAGTAGAAGTGAAAGCGTTAAATGAGATAGCGTTAGGGCCATTCCTTGCTACGGGTTCTAAGCTGTATACAGTTGGTTAGTGCCTCAGAGATATGAGGATACGCTTCTTCACTTATTATGGCATATAGTAGATGAGTTCATTAATTTTTGGCGGGACGTCTTGTAGTTGGAGGAGTAATTGAGATAGCCACTACCGATTTTATAGATAAATAGCATTCCAAAACTAAGGAACATCCAATAATGATCGTGAAATTAAAGTGAAATTAAAGTGAACAAGCTTACACGTATTAAGAAAGGGTTGGGAATACATTACAATGAAAATACTGAATAGGATTGTAATAATTATGGTGAGCAAAGATGCATAGTATATACAACTAATAACACGAAAATAATGCCTTGTGCTGCTTTATGATATATAAATGTGTTTAAGGTAGTTAGAGAAATTCATAATATCATGACATAGGCAAAAGTAGACTTCGAATTTTGAGATATAGCTACTAACAATCTAGAGAAAGATGAACCAGGAGAGATACATAAGGCTTGATGAATTAACTGTTAACAGATTACAGAGATCAGTAAGAGATTAAAGACGAAAAAGATAAACAGCAGCAACGAATTATCAGTCCTCATTAATAATTTAATCCCGTTCTCAAAAAACAGGGAGAATTTTAATTTATGTGAATATATGACCTGTGATTTCGTATACTATTTAACAGTAAATTGTGAATAACATAAAGCTTAACAACATGGTCAGTATCTAAAAGATGATTGAAAAAGGAGGAGTTGCAGCATTTCCGTGTTTATTGTTGTCAGAATTGTTGTAGGAAAAAACACACTTGGTATGGAATATATACGCATATATTGCATTTATGGGGCTTTCAAACTATTGCAGGCAACATCAAATTTCTTAATTCAATATTTCTTTAGGTTACCAATAATACAATCTTGACAAATATTGCCAATCAATAATATAAGGTCCATTGATTTCTTAATATATTTAGTTACAAACCGACTTTACAATAGCATTATTGGTAACTCTAGATTTCATACATCCTTATTAACCAATAAAGAGGGTTATCTTAATCTTACTAAATAATTGACTCACACAAAACCTGTAGAGCGAGACTGAAATAAAAGCATGGTCATTTTATAGTTAGTAGATAATATTGCTATGTGAGTTAGTGAGACAAAAGGCAGAACTTCCTGTGACGAGTGCCTTCCCCATAGTTGAAAGAGTGACGGGGCCAAAATCAAGGAATGTTCGAGCCAAAATGCCTGGACACACGGAGTTTAAAGTAATTACAGTCATAGGATGAGGGGAAAATGGATTCAGGGTAGAGCGTTCCAGAGTTCAGCTGTTGAATAGGGGAAAGATTGGGAATATCGTTTCATTCTTGGGTTGGAGAGTTGCAAAGAGTAGGGTGGGATTGTGTTGGAAGACGGGTTCTACGTACTCTTCGTAGAGGAGATGGTATTCATTGAAAGAGGGTTAGGAACACTGATTATTGTAATATCGGTAGAATAGCGAGAGAGATGCAACTTTGCGACGAAGAGAAAGAGATCACAGAGAGTCAGGGAGTGGACATAAGTTAATGAGACGAAAGGTTTTCTTTTCTACTTTGTCAAAAAATGCTATGTGAGAGGATCTTCCACACACATGTGAACAATACTCAATACATGGGCACACTGTGTCTCTGTACAGATCAAGAAGCTATGCCGGGGTAAAGACCCCCCCGGAGACGATTGAACATACCCAGCTTCTGGAAAGCTATTTTAGCAAGGATGGTAATGTGATATTTCCAAGTGAGATCAGGAGAAAAGGAGACACCGAGAATAGAGAAGATGAAAGGTTGATTTGTGTATTGTTGAAGTATAAAGGAAAGTCCTGTGGGAGTTCTTGATGGGTAGATAAATGGAGAAATGGGTTTTGGAAGCACCAAAAGCAACAATATATTTTCTGCCCAAATTGGGAATTGTTGATAAGTCAGTAGATAAGAGTTTTATGGCATCGTCAGTGACTTTTTGAGAGATTGCTTGCTGGGGGGTTCTGAAAAACTAGTTGAATAGTGTAAGGTAGAGTCATCAGCATATGAATGAATAGCTGATAGTTGATAAATTGAGGAAGTGAAAGATGACCGTCCATAACTGCAGCTATGGAACGGCCAGGAAGGGAAATAGAGATAAAGGCACAAATTGAGGGACAAAACTAAAAGTGGGTAGTTTAGAAGTTAGAGATTTGTGCCAGACTCTATTAAAGAACTTAGATATGTCTAGCACAAGAGAAAAGGTTTCACCGAAATCATGAAAGGAGGATGACCAAAAGTTAGTAAGATATGAAGGAAGATCACCAGTAGAGCGACCCCTAAGAAAGCCATACTGGCGATCTGAAAGTAGATTACATGGGCAGAGAGATGCTTAAGAAATTTCAAAGTAAGAATAGTTGCCAACATTTTAGAGATGCAAGAAATGAGAGCAATTGGATGATAGTTGGAGGGTTGAGAGCGAGCACCCCTTCTTTGGGATAGGTTGAATGAGAGCAAACTTCCAGCAAGAAGGAAAGACATTAGAGGAGAGACAGAGACGAAAGAGTTTGCCTAGGCAGGGAGTCAGCACGGAAGCACAGTTTTGTTTAGTACAACAGGAGGAACACCATCACGCCTTCTTAGTATTAAGCCCAGAGAGGGTAGAGAGCACATATTTAAAAGAGATTAGGATATTAGGTATAAGTAGGAGAGAGGGGGTTGGAGAGGAAGGAATAACACCGGAATCATCCAAGGTGGAGTTTTTAGCGAAAATTTGGGTGAAGAGTTTAGCTTTGTCAGAGGAAGAAGTGACGGTAGTGCCGTCAGAGTGGAAAAGGGGAGGGAAAGACGAAGAAGAACAATTGGTGGAGAGAGGTTTTTGGCTAGATACCAGAAAGATTGGGAAGAGCTTAGAGTTGGATAGTTCAGAGAGAGGTAACCTGACCAAGATTCGCACCTACTCACTCCAGGTATATTTGGAAGAGCTGGGCACCATAACCACTCGGCCATGAGCATATGGCTGAGTGGTTATGGTGCTCAGCTCTTCCAAATATACCTGGAGTGAGTGGGTTCGAATCCTGGTCAAGATACCTCTCTCTCTACCTGTTCGACATTATCATTAGATATTGGATAGTTCAGTGCATTTAATATAGAATCGATGAAAGAGTGTTTGGTGAGTCGAAGAACAGATTTGGCTTGATTCTGGGCAGAAACATAGGAAGAATAAGATTCTTGAGTTTGAAGGTGTTGGTACCGTTTGAATGCTTTCATCCTTATTGTGGACAGAAGTAGAACAAGCGTGAGTAAACCATTTTTGTTTTACATTAGTCTGAGGGAAAGAAAATGGAATGTATGCCTCCATGCCCGAGAGGATTAGCTTGGTAATGCGTTCAGCACTCTCCGAGGGTCCCCGGCAACGGAAGCAAAAGTCATTATATGGGAAATCAAAGAAGTACTGCCGGAGAACCTCCCAGTCGGCAGTGCCAAAGTGCTACAATTTCCGCCTGCTGGCTAAATTGGCTCAATCGGGTGGCCGTGTTGGAGAGATAGGACAGGTAAGAGAGATAGGTAAGAGGAGCCCAAATGAGGGAAAAGATTGACAGTATAAGAAGAAGGGTTAAAAGTTAGAAACAAGTCAAGAATGTTAGGCCGATATCAGAAGCTACCTGGGATACGGGTGGGTTGCCGAACCAACTGCTCTACTGTAGGTCATTTAGGATAGAAAAGATATAGATTGTTCACCAGGTTGGTCAGTGGAATGAGAGGAGAGCAATTGGTGATGGTGAGCGTTAAATTCTCCTAAGATGGTGATTTCTGAGAAAGGAGAGATGGCTAGGATGTGTTCCAGTTAAGAGTTTAGTTACTCAAAGAAATTGGGAAAGTCAGTAGAGTCAAGGGAAAGATAGACAACACAGAAGTATGTAGTATGAGAACGACAGGATAATTTGAGCCATAGAGTGGAGAATTCAGAGGAGTCAAAATCGGGAACATGCAAGCCAGTGAGTTTGCTGCATCCGCCTTTGGCTTTGTAAGTAGGATAGAGAAAGTAGGATGATACAGAGAAAGGGCTGCTGTCAGTTGCATACATTTGTGTCTAAAACAATGTGGTAGTATTTATTTTACAAAATCAAGGAACTGCACTGCAAATTCCAATAGTGTAGTGTGAAAATATAATCGCGGTCGACCCAGTTTGCTCTAACAGTAAAACTGCAGAATAAAACATACAATGAATATAGCAAAGATAAATAGGTAGATAAAGCTTGCTTCATTTACTGTAATATTGTGTATATATATACTGTATATATATATAGACATATATACGGTATATATACTGTATATAATATATATATATATATATATATATATATATATATATATATATATATATATATATATATTCTGACATACGGAGCCCTGTATGTTTATTTAAGAGTTAGAATTCAGAGTTGAAGGAGTGCCGAATCACCCAGGTGGCGAAGCAGACCAGCGAGCGAACCAGCGAGTGGGAAACCAGCTCGTCTGCATACCAGCAAACAAGCCTTCACACCTGCGTGCGTCATAGGGGACCCTGCAAACTACTTCGATGACCCGACGCTATGACGATGATCGACGCCAATCGCGCCATTGGACCACGCACCTCTTACGCAACTAGATGAGCTGTGATTGGGGCGCGCACCATCCCCCGCCTCCTGATTCGTTCCTACACCATCATTGCTTAGTATATAAGACCCGAGTAGTGGGCATTCAAATCAGTCTCATTTGGAGTTGGGAAGGTGAACTTGCAGCTGGAGGAAGACGGGGTGAAGTATTATAATGGGATTGTGACTGTCAGTCAGATTATATAAGTGTGTGTTAAGTGTGTTCGGTGTAAACACTTACGTTATGTTGGTTAGTGAGATATGTGATTGGGAATTAACGTTAACGCTACTATTATGTACTTAACTATTTTAGTTACTGACTTGTGGACTAAAGCAACTCTTCAAGTAATTGGGTTATGAAAAAAGTAATACTATTGTTTTATATTAATACTTGAGAGTTCTTTAATTTTCTTTTAATTAAGCTTACATTGCTGGTAAGAACAAGAACGGTGATACTATTGTCTCATATTAGTAATATCGCCTTAGACTAACATGGCTGTTTTAATGTTACTTCTAGTGATTTCCTAAGCTGAAGAAAAAAAAAATCGCTTCAAAAAATTATTTTTGCTTTTCATATTATTTGAGTGAGACCTGAATCGAATCTATGAAGCGATCCTGTAACTTAATTTACTCATAATCAAACCTCAATGTTACGTGGTTAAGAAATACATTTATCTAATTATTAAATATATATCTAACTTTTTATGTGACTTTGATATTAATCCTGATAATAATAATATAATACTATTAACGTAAGACAAGAACCAAGAATAATAACTACATTAAATATAAATAAAAGGACATGATATAAGAAAACTATTTATTCATTTCAAAAAGGGTAAGAGACAGAAATATTTTGACCTTAATATTTATTTTTCAAGACTTGATTATATAATTAATAGTCCTTCTTTAGATATAACTTATTCGGTTCATAACCATAGCCTACTAAGCTTCGGTTAAATAATAATTCTATATAAATACTACATGACTTAAATTAGTTTCAGTATGTTTTCATAATTAAAGAGTATCAGTCCATAAAGGATACCAAGTCCTTAGATCCAAAAGGAAAGGAAGCAACAAAAGGAAATAATTTTATTATATTTTACTTTCGTTTTGCCTTCAGCTGACTGATACCTTAATATATATCTCTGTGCTATCTAGATTCATCAAGTTAACCACTTGAGGATTAATATACATAACAATATATATATATATATATATATATATATATATATATATATATATATATACAGTATATATATATATATATATATATATATATATATATATATATATATAATGTTTCAAAGTAAATTAGATATACAACCGAAAAACGGTTTGTGCCTATGTTCCAATAGCGAGAGAGAAAGAGAGAGAGAGAGAGAGCAAGTTGCCTATAACGCGTGTATCGTGCTACACACACCTCTACCTAATGTTATCAAGGCTTATGGTATTATGCATAAGAATTCGTTATATTACTATCACAATCGAATGTGGATAAGTGAAATGTTAGACAACTTATGTATTATGCCATTACCAAAGTTTAAATACATGTTTCTTCATATACTAATTCACACTCCAGCCACAGGTTTCTTTGTAATCCACCACCACCTACCCCTATCCTGCACTACTGCTAGGTTGCCCTCTATAGTTTGTCACCCCCCCACTTTGTATCTTGATCTCTGCATGTTCTGTCTCGTGCTCGTCTTCTACCTTTCATGTAACGTTTTTATTCCCATAGCTTCGTATATGTTTGGAATTTGTCTAGCTTACCTCTGCCGTTTTAATCATGAGTTTTAGTGCCACTTATGCCCCTTTCCCACTGATGCGACTTCTCACGATTTTCATCGCCGACACCAATAAATTGGCATATTCGTGACATGTCTTAAACCCTCTCATGAAAAATCGTTTGACTCGCAAGGCCTCTCAAGGCCTCGCAAGGGCCCTCGCGGGTCGTCGCAAATGTTCGGACTGTTCAAAATTTTGGACGAGGACTCACGAGGGTTCGTTGCCCTCGCAAGCATCATCTAGCATCACCGAGGGATCTACGAGGGCTTCTGCGATCATCTGCGACATCGGCGAGACATCGCGGAGGGTTTCGCACAAAAAAAACTTTGCAACGCTGCATGGATGCTCACCGATGCTCTGCTCGCCGATGCTCGACGATGCTTGCGAGAACATCGGACATGCCAAAGAGCACCTTGAGCACCATCGGCGAGGTGGGTAAAAAAAAATGATTAGGCCTATAGTGAACCTGTCAAACCTTTTTTCTATGCACCTCTCTTGGGGGGTTCACCTGTTTTTTGTTCTCTTTCTCTCCTTTTCTCTCTTTCTCTGGTTTGTATCCATTCAGCCCCATTCAGCCAACTGTTTTAAGATGTTTATCCCCATCCAAGTATCGATATCTTCCTGGCAAGCGATAGCGAACCAGCATTATATGGAGAAATCGATAGCGAACCAGCATTATATGGAGAAATCCGGCTTCGCCGGAGAAATTTTTCTATTGAAAAATTTACAAATTTAGCTTGCTCTCAACAACAAAATGTATATATATTGGCTCGCTACCGCTCACCAGGGAAAATATTGAAACCTGGATGGGGGTAAACGTCTTAAAACAGTAGGCTGAACGGGGCCGAACGGATACAAGGCAAAGAGAGAGGGAGAGAAAGAGGGAAAAAAAACAAAAAAACGAGGAGAGAGGGAGAGACAGAGAAAACCAAAAAAGGCGAGGTGGGCTCATAAGCCGTAACGCAAACATTGAGCCCACCTCGCTGTTTTTGTTTTCTCTTTCTCTCCCTCTCTCTTTGCCTTGTATCCGTTCGGCCCCATTCAGCCTACTGTTTTAAGACGTTTATCCCCATCCAAGTATCGATATCTTCCTGGCAAGTGATAGCGATCCAGCATTATATGGAGAAATCCGGCTTCGCAGGAGAAATCTTTCTATCGAAAAATGTAAAAATTTAGCTTGCTCTCAACAACAAAAATTATATATGTTGGCTCGCTACCGCTCACCAGGAATATATTGAAACCTGGATGGGGGTAAACGTCTTAAAACAGTAGGCTGAACGGGGCCGAACGGATACAAGGCAAAGAGAGAGGGAGAGAAAGAGAAAAAACAAAAAAAACGAGGAGAGAGGGAGAGAAAGAGAAAGCAAAAATAGGCGAGGTGGGCTCACTGTTTGCGTTACGGCTTATGAGTCCACCTCGCCTTTTTTTGTTTTCTCTTTCTCTCCCTCTCTCCTTTTTTTGTTTTTTTCTCTTTCTCTCCCTCTCTCTTTGCCTTGTATCCGTTCGGCCCCGTTCAGCCTACTGTTTTAAGACGTTTACCCCCATCCAGGTTTCAATATTTTCCTGGTGAGCGGTAGTGAGCCAACATATATATTTTTTGTTTTGAGATCAAGCTAAATTTGTACATTATTTGATAGAATAATGTCTCCGGCGAAGCATTGCCAATCTCCGAATTAAGGGGATGGGTCGTTTTTCTGGTCCCCTTCCTTCCTCATGGTTAACCCCATTAGTTTTCATATTTTATGACATTCGGCCCATTCGTTTGGCGATTTTAAGACATTTCACCCAATTTCGTTGTCAATATTAAGACTTTCGTGTCATCGCTTGAATCGCCGAAGACGTCGCAGAACAATCGGCGAGTTTTCTTTCACCATCGCATGATATCACAAGATATTTTTGAAAATGTGACATTCCTCGCAGAGATCATCGGCGAAACATCGCTCACTTCGCCGATAACGTCACACAAGGCGGCGATTGCGTCGCATTCATCGGCAACATCTTCACCGAGTATAATTTGTTATCTGTTTGTAACGGTCAAAATCGTATACGTCGCACATGAATCCTTGCGAATTGACAAGACTACGTCCTCGGCGACGAAAATCGTATGAAATCGCATCAGTGGGAAAGGGGCAATAGTGTTCATGGGCTCAGGGTGTTAAACTGGAGCAATTTTGTCTGAAGACTTTAATGAATATGAAGAGGAGTACAAGCAAATTAACATAGAATAGCATTGCTTTGGCCATTTTATCACTTCCGAAGACATATTATGAACTATAAACCATACTTTTGTATTTACATATACAACAATAAACACTAACAATAATGGAATCGGCTCTCGTTTGACACCCTGCACCCTGGTGCTAGTCCTTGGTTCCATAGGGATTGGGCCCATACGGAATATACGGAATTGGGCCCATACGGGATTGGGCCCACGGGATTGGAACCTAACCTAACCTAACCTAACCTAACCTAAGTGGACCCAATCCCGTATGGGGCCAATCCCGTGGTCACCAAGTCCGGTTTAATACAAATAATAATAATAATAATAATTCTGATAATAATAATAATAATAATAATAATACCCTCTCCCCTCCCCCATCTAGGATTCTTAAGGTAAAAACACACAGTTTCATATTGGAGGATGTTTTTGTTTCAATTTGCTATACATTTAGCAGCATTATGTTTCATTAATACCAGCAATCCAATATTGTGCAATCATAATACCACAGAATATTCAAAACACAAAATTATTTGTTCATAGTAAAGTAATTAGCCAACCACTTCCCTCCACCCCCACCTGCTACCACCTCGCCTCTAGTTCCCCCTCTCACTCCTGTACCCTCCTTCCCCATCCCTCGCCTCCCTCCCTCCACCCCATACCTTCACCTACTACCCCCACACCATCACTGTTACCAGATCATTTATGGACACTAATTGTGCTGCCCTCTATTGAGGTCTTGGACAGACCAAGGCTGTATCTGTTTCATCTGTCCACAACTGTACACTACTTCTCTCTCTCTCTCTCTCTCTCTCTCTCTCTCTATATATATATATATATATATATATATATATATATATATATATATATATATATTTGACCAAAGTTTGAGTGTGGCTGTGTGTAGGCCTACTTCCAAGTTAGTAACTTATATTACAATGTAAATACTTTTCTTCAATTGAGATTATTGTTATTCATATACATTCATTGTTAACCTTCTTTAGCGGCGCGCAACATAAGTCGAGTTAAATAAATGTGGACTATGTGGCGGCGCGCGACATAGGTCGTGTGGCAATTTCAGCACGTAATGTTGCTGAGAGAGAGAGACAAGTGGTGGCAGGAGAGTAGCGAGCGTATGACTGCTCCAGACCACCGCGGCGGGCCTACTGACACGAATCCCACCCTCCTCCACCATCTCACACTCGCTACATACTGAAATGTAATGGGAAAGTACCGAATTACATGGTTATTGCAAGAAAGCTAGCGGTCATACAAGGATCGTTGTGGTGTCATTGGAAAGCTCTGTTTATGCCCTTTCAGGGATAGATGCTTGTTTTACGCTCCGGGTCTTATTTAGGCATGAAAATGATCACGTAAACAGCCCTATTTTGGCTAAAAACACCCCGCTGGTGGCTACATATTATTTACCGCCTAGGCCGCTCGTTAGGTGTTAATAAATGTACAGTCAATATCAAATAATCATCAACAGCCTTCATGATGCATTGCAAACCATATCCTTATTCTCAAGGTCAACCACAGCCTCCTTACATCATCACGGAGGCTTGGTTCAGCTTGGTAAGCTATGTAATTAACCCCTTCTATACCGACGACGTCTTTTGATTTTATTCTGGCTCCTACTAATCGATTGTATTCACTTTAGGAAGGATCTTTAGCAATTATAAGGCTTCGAACTATGTCAATCAACCCTTTTAACTACCACAGATCCTTTCTAAGCTGTATTCAATCGTCTACATATTGCTAGAATAAAATATAACATACGTCGACGGTACAGAAGGGGTTAATGGAGTATTGTTCACATTTCAGTGAAGGCGATACTTTGGTGTGCTTTTGCATATCAGTGTACTCTTAAATAATTTTATTCATAATGACTATGCCTGATTGTGTACACCATTGCAGTCAAGGGAAAGGAACTGTCAATAAACAGACGACAGAAGTATTTTCCCGCGACAGGGAGGAGCTATGCGCTACCGCCATCTAGTGCAGGGTTCCAGCCGAATCTGTAAATAATGGCCAACTACTTTTAACACGGCTGATTTTCCCAGCACGCCCCTCTAGGGTATTCTTACTCTATGGTTGAAAGGGTAGAAAACAATGGTAGGTTAAAAGGGGGGGGGGGGGGTTGTTTACAATCTATCTATCTATCTATCTATTGCCAGACGCCTTACTCCCCTTACGAGGGTGGCCATACACAGAATGCCCCCAAGCGGACCTATTCCCTGTGAGAGGGACAACCCGAGCCAGTTTAGTAACATCAACACGATATATAATGTTCTTAGTAAGCATTCCTTGACTGTTATTATGGTGTTTATGCAGTGAAGAATGCTATGCTTATTTACTTCCACTTGTTCACAAATAATGTTCCTGAACCGAAACTAATTTTGTAATGTGCAGTAGATTCCCTCCTTCAGTAGCTGAAACGTCTCTCTCTCTCTCTCTCTTTCTTGGTTATCAGAGGTATACAGTATGTTGAAAGTAACACTATTATATTGTAGATGTCTATTTATAATATACATTCATGAATCACATTATGGAATTAATTCATTAATATGATGATAGTTTAAGAAGAATATATTTTGAATTAACATCACGAAGTAACATTATACAGCCGCGGCCATATATATATATAATTTTCCACCTCCCTCTCCGAGCTCGGTCCTTATGTTGCTAGCCTACTTGTCACTAAGAGAAGGAGGGAGGTAAGGGTGTGGAGGTGGCGAACAATGGGTAAAGAAGTGGGTGGGTGTGGTGGTGGAGGTGGGAAAATTGTGGTGGCCGGATTGTTTAGACTGGTGGATGAATGTATAATAACTGTAAATTTAGGATATTTGAGTATATGTTAATATTTTGGTCAGTATCACCATTGCAAGGTGCCGTTGTTCATGCAGTAGGAATAGTATTAGGGATATATCCCTATTACCTATATACTAATACAGTTTATTAGTTGAGCTTATTTTAGCTTCAAATCTGTTTATATAAAGTTACTGAAACTGTACAGTATAGTTTTTTGTATTCTTCATTATAGGTAGACACAATTTAGCCTAGAATCTGTTTATGAAATATTTTGTATTATGTTTTTTACACCAACCAACTTCACATCTAAACTCAATTAATGAAATCAACAAATACATGTGGCACCTCCGAGGACTCGAACCCAGGGTACTCACATCGACTCACATCGAAACTCCGAACACTATGCATTACGCTATCAAGACAGTTGAAAGAAATATGGACAAGCCTACGATTTATTATGCAGTTTCGAATCCTCCATATTAATATGGGCATGTACAGTACATATATTCCAACTGCGCTATGGTAGCCAGCTAATGTATAGACGAATGGAAGGAGTATATAATTAATGGGGCACTTAACCCTTAGGAAGGCCTCGCTATCAATTGATCCTGAACCAGAATTAAGTATTATGTTTTTTACACCAACCAACTTCACATCTAAACTCAAGTTAATGAAACTGTATAGTTTTGTATCTCATGTTTGTCAATAAAAAGTTAGCTAAATATTCCAATTTGATGTGTATTTGTCTGTTTTGTTTTGAACATTAGAATATTATATATATATATATATATATATATATATAGTTAAATGAGTCAAATTGATTTTGGTCCTGAGTGTGGGTTGGTTGTTGAACAATATTGTGTACAAATTTATATTAGTATTTATAGTAAATTTATGTTTAACGTTAAGATACTTATTTTAATAACATTTGATTTGGTTTTCATGTTGAATCGTATTGCTGAAACCCTTTTGTTTCGTGGACAATGTTCTAGGAAAAGTGCTTTTGGTTTGTTTTTAAATTTAAACCGGGAATACTTACTAAAAGTAAATTTGCCTTCTCTGGATGGTTATAGGCTCATTTTTAGCATATTATTGTTTAATTTATATTTACCTTAATCGCATACATAAGTTCTTAATTTGTGAACTCAATTATTGTAAATATTCATTGATTAGTTGCATATATACTGTATATACAGTATATATATATATATATATATTTGTTTTCTTCTATATTCCAACTACTCCCTCTCGGGCACAGGCTGAGAGCCTGCACACTCTACCGCTGAACACGGTAAGGCCCGTGAGGTCTTGTTCCAGTCTAGAGAGTGAGACATGCAAAGCACCCATTCGCGGCTCTAAGCAACTCCATCTCTGAAGCTGCTTCGCCTCTCCACTTCACAGTCTCATCAGACTGTGATGAGGGTCACTCAGATTGAGGGTCACTCAGACCCTCACTCTCAGAATGCCACCTATTGAGCAAATAACTCACTAGGCATTGCCCCTTGTAGCATATTTTGAATATGGGAATATTCGTACCAGGCTATTTAATCAGGGAACAATGAGGGTATTTTTTTGGCATTTCGGTGTGCTGTGGTAATGCACTCATACTTGGTACAGCACAAATTCCATCCCAATATTATCTTCCCATTGACATATTGGGAATCAAACCCGGGTCCGTTGGATTACCAGTCAAGTGGCAAGACCACTATATATATATATATATATATATATATATATATATATATATATATATACTGTATTTATCAATCAATCAATACAATTTATTTCTTAATGTAATATTACATAGGTATAGAAATTAGGACAGAGTCATAAAATGTGTCATCACATTAATGTGACTAAGACTTAATATACAAACATAGGTATATATATACAATTCATCATCATAGATACATAACTATACACACACGCAAAATATTTAAATATTTATAGAAATTACATATTGTATGCGTATGGGGTTCACTGGATTTCTACGTTCTTCATGATTTTGAATCCATGTTATTCTTGATGTAATAATATCCATATCTTCGAATGTTATGTCTATGCTATAGGTATCCTTCATTATTTGATATAAATACCCATAAAAAGACCCTCTTTTAGAAATGGCATATCATTATTGATTAAGCAGTTGGATGTTCTCTCTAATCTGTTTGCATATCTGCACTGCAATAGTGTGATCTGATGATTAAGTAGTGTTAAATCACATGCAGCTGCTGACTCATGGTTACTGGCATATACAGGAACATTTATCATATTGTTCATTGCTTTACTGTATGATATAATAACAGTTTTAAAAATACTCGATTTCTTGGTGTTTGAATTATTCCACAGTGGTAGTCCAAAGTCGGGTTTACAGTAAGAGTTAGGCTAAACAAAAAGATTAAAGTATTCAGGTCAACTTGCGAAAAATCCCTCTTGACGCTATTAAAGCTAGCATAACATTTTTGGAGTTTATATTCGACATCGTCCAAATCTTCAAAATTGCTACTTATTAAGTGTCCTAAATACTTGAAAGACTTGACCGTTTCTAAGTTGTCATTATCTAGAGTTATTGCAGCTACTGGAAGGGTATTCATTTTCTTACTAAATATGAAGCATTTTGTGTTATCTTTATTTATAAGGAGTTTATGAGTATAAACGAGACTACAAAATGTTGCATATAATAATTTAATTAGTTCTTTTGAACCAGCAATAAGGGCTATGTCGTCGGCGTAAGCTAGAATATTGCACCTATCCACACTTAACATACAACCAATATCCATGGTAGCAACTTCATTAATAATATCAGTGATGTATATATTAAAAAGGAGAACAGATAAAATGCCCCCTTGTCTAATACCTTTTTCTAAATAGTGATATGGTCCACTGTAATTTTTCCATGCAACTTTTGCCAATTAGTTACGTAAATAATGCATTAAAGTATACATTATATCGCATGGTTTTCCTACCTTTAATAGTTTAGAGCCCAAGATAAAATTATCTACTCTATCAAAGGCCTTCAAAAAATCAATAAAGGTTGCCATTCCTGTTTGACCTTGTTTAGAGTATTTATGCATAATGTCTTTGAGTAAAAAGCAACAATCGGTAGTAGACATTCCCCTCCGAAACCCAAACTGTCTCTCATCCAATTGAATGTTTTCACTCAATATATTTAAGATTGATATTGCGAATAATTTAAGCAAGCAAGACGATTGCATAACCGCTCTATAGTTATCGGATTTAGACACATTACCCTTTTTATCTTTGATAATGGGCGTCATGTTACCCTTTAATAGATCACACGGTAAGTAACAATGAGAAAAGCAATGGTTTAGGAAATTAATTAAATTCATGAGGACAGGCTCAGATATATTTTTAAGAAGCAAGGAATGTATGCCATCATGACCTACACCCGGGTTAAGTTGACTTATAATGTTCTTTAAGCTGACACTTGACACTGTAATACACATTTTGCGACTTTCACTCCACTTTCTTTTAAATTCCTCTACGAATGTTTGTTCACTATCATTTAAGTTTTCGTCGTGTGTTAGTAGATTTTGTTTTCGTAAATATGTCTGTGATCTATATTGTGTAATTTTCACCGTCGATAACATTCGTATATTTTATCTTGCATTTATTCCTTTTAACCTCTTTCCAGAAACTTCTTTTGTCTTTGTTAGAAAACTTGTCTACTATGGATTTACATATTTCTTTATTTTCATTATTTTTACATTTATTGAGGGCTGTTTAGAATTCCTTTCTAGAGTTATATATATATATATATATATATATATATATATATATATATATATATATATATATATATATCTAATATATAGATATATACAGTACTGTATATATCTATATATATATATATATATATTTATAATGTAAAACTTGCAAAATAATCAAACTAAAACTGGGACGATACAAGAAAAATGCAAAATAACTGATCAAAATCGCTATGTGGACACAACGCTTCATAAAATAAAATTTTGAAATAAAAGAACACAATCCACCACATAGGGTGTACACAACTACATGAGCAATTGTATTCCAAGTACAATGATCGCACATATAACAATGATCGCACATATAACAATGATCGCACATATAACAATGATCGCACATATAACAATGATCGCACATATAACAATGATCGCACATATAACAATGATCGCACATATAACAATGATCGCACATATAACAATGATCGCACATATAACAATGATCGCACATATAACAATGATCGCACATATAACAATGATCGCACATATAACAATGATCGCACATATAACAATGATCGCACATATAACAATGATCGCACATATAACAATGATCGCACATATAACAATGATCGCACATATAACAATGATCGCACATATAACAATGATCGCACATATAACAATGATCGCACATATAACAATGATCGCACATATAACAATGATCGCACATATAACAATGATCGCACATATAACAATGATCGCACATATAACAATGATCGCACATATAACAATGATCGCACATATAACAATGATCGCACATATAACAATGATCGCACATATAACAATGATCGCACATATAACAATGATCGCACATATAACAATGATCGCACATATAACAATGATCGCACATATAACAATGATCGCACATATAACAATGATCGCACATATAACAATGATCGCACATATAACAATGATCGCACATATAACAATGATCGCACATATAACAATGATCGCACATATAACAATGATCGCACATATAACAATGATCGCACATATAACAATGATCGCACATATAACAATGATCGCACATATAACAATGATCGCACATATAACAATGATCGCACATATAACAATGATCGCACATATAACAATGATCGCACATATAACAATGATCGCACATATAACAATGATCGCACATATAACAATGATCGCACATATAACAATGATCGCACATATAACAATGATCGCACATATAACAATGATCGCACATATAACAATGATCGCACATATAACAATGATCGCACATATAACAATGATCGCACATATAACAATGATCGCACATATAACAATGATCGCACATATAACAATGATCGCACATATAACAATGATCGCACATATAACAATGATCGCACATATAACAATGATCGCACATATAACAATGATCGCACATATAACAATGATCGCACATATAACAATGATCGCACATATAACAATGATCGCACATATAACAATGATCGCACATATAACAATGATCGCACATATAACAATGATCGCACATATAACAATGATCGCACATATAACAATGATCGCACATATAACAATGATCGCACATATAACAATGATCGCACATATAACAATGATCGCACATATAACAATGATCGCACATATAACAATGATCGCACATATAACAATGATCGCACATATAACAATGATCGCACATATAACAATGATCGCACATATAACAATGATCGCACATATAACAATGATCGCACATATAACAATGATCGCACATATAACAATGATCGCACATATAACAATGATCGCACATATAACAATGATCGCACATATAACAATGATCGCACATATAACAATGATCGCACATATAACAATGATCGCACATATAACAATGATCGCACATATAACAATGATCGCACATATAACAATGATCGCACATATAACAATGATCGCACATATAACAATGATCGCACATATAACAATGATCGCACATATAACAATGATCGCACATATAACAATGATCGCACATATAACAATGATCGCACATATAACAATGATCGCACATATAACAATGATCGCACATATAACAATGATCGCACATATAACAATGATCGCACATATAACAATGATCGCACATATAACAATGATCGCACATATAACAATGATCGCACATATAACAATGATCGCACATATAACAATGATCGCACATATAACAATGATCGCACATATAACAATGATCGCACATATAACAATGATCGCACATATAACAATGATCGCACATATAACAATGATCGCACATATAACAATGATCGCACATATAACAATGATCGCACATATAACAATGATCGCACATATAACAATGATCGCACATATAACAATGATCGCACATATAACAATGATCGCACATATAACAATGATCGCACATATAACAATGATCGCACATATAACAATGATCGCACATATAACAATGATCGCACATATAACAATGATCGCACATATAACAATGATCGCACATATAACAATGATCGCACATATAACAATGATCGCACATATAACAATGATCGCACATATAACAATGATCGCACATATAACAATGATCGCACATATAACAATGATCGCACATATAACAATGATCGCACATATAACAATGATCGCACATATAACAATGATCGCACATATAACAATGATCGCACATATAACAATGATCGCACATATAACAATGATCGCACATATAACAATGATCGCACATATAACAATGATCGCACATATAACAATGATCGCACATATAACAATGATCGCACATATAACAATGATCGCACATATAACAATGATCGCACATATAACAATGATCGCACATATAACAATGATCGCACATATAACAATGATCGCACATATAACAATGATCGCACATATAACAATGATCGCACATATAACAATGATCGCACATATAACAATGATCGCACATATAACAATGATCGCACATATAACAATGATCGCACATATAACAATGATCGCACATATAACAATGATCGCACATATAACAATGATCGCACATATAACAATGATCGCACATATAACAATGATCGCACATATAACAATGATCGCACATATAACAATGATCGCACATATAACAATGATCGCACATATAACAATGATCGCACATATAACAATGATCGCACATATAACAATGATCGCACATATAACAATGATCGCACATATAACAATGATCGCACATATAACAATGATCGCACATATAACAATGATCGCACATATAACAATGATCGCACATATAACAATGATCGCACATATAACAATGATCGCACATATAACAATGATCGCACATATAACAATGATCGCACATATAACAATGATCGCACATATAACAATGATCGCACATATAACAATGATCGCACATATAACAATGATCGCACATATAACAATGATCGCACATATAACAATGATCGCACATATAACAATGATCGCACATATAACAATGATCGCACATATAACAATGATCGCACATATAACAATGATCGCACATATAACAATGATCGCACATATAACAATGATCGCACATATAACAATGATCGCACATATAACAATGATCGCACATATAACAATGATCGCACATATAACAATGATCGCACATATAACAATGATCGCACATATAACAATGATCGCACATATAACAATGATCGCACATATAACAATGATCGCACATATAACAATGATCGCACATATAACAATGATCGCACATATAACAATGATCGCACATATAACAATGATCGCACATATAACAATGATCGCACATATAACAATGATCGCACATATAACAATGATCGCACATATAACAATGATCGCACATATAACAATGATCGCACATATAACAATGATCGCACATATAACAATGATCGCACATATAACAATGATCGCACATATAACAATGATCGCACATATAACAATGATCGCACATATAACAATGATCGCACATATAACAATGATCGCACATATAACAATGATCGCACATATAACAATGATCGCACATATAACAATGATCGCACATATAACAATGATCGCACATATAACAATGATCGCACATATAACAATGATCGCACATATAACAATGATCGCACATATAACAATGATCGCACATATAACAATGATCGCACATATAACAATGATCGCACATATAACAATGATCGCACATATAACAATGATCGCACATATAACAATGATCGCACATATAACAATGATCGCACATATAACAATGATCGCACATATAACAATGATCGCACATATAACAATGATCGCACATATAACAATGATCGCACATATAACAATGATCGCACATATAACAATGATCGCACATATAACAATGATCGCACATATAACAATGATCGCACATATAACAATGATCGCACATATAACAATGATCGCACATATAACAATGATCGCACATATAACAATGATCGCACATATAACAATGATCGCACATATAACAATGATCGCACATATAACAATGATCGCACATATAACAATGATCGCACATATATAACAATGATCGCACATATAAAATGATCGCACATATAACAATGATCGCACATATAACAATGATCGCACATATAACAATGATCGCACATATAACAATGATCCGCAAACATCATAT
>JBAKBP010018899.1:0-45753 GCA_037953745.1 Lithodes maja
TAAATCAGTTTCACAATCGGAATATGCGGTTGACCAGGTGGTCCCTAATGCTCCAAGAGTATAATCTCAACATTCAGCATATTGCCGGGAGTGAGAACGTGATAGCAGATTGTCTATCAAGGGTTGATGATCCAGGATAGTCGTGCACGGTGTGTGGGTTGAGCAGGAGTAAAATTAGGCTATCATAACGCCGTCCAAAAAGATTATAAAACAATAAAATAAACGAGAATTTTTTTGTTTAGTTTTGTAAGTCTTTATTGTTGTAGCATGATGCATGCGATATTGTGTTTTATGTATAATTCACACTTCAGTTGTTGTGCACCTTTTGCAATTAGTGGCAGCTAAGGGTAGCAGGTCGGTTGGTTGCCTGTCAGATTTTGATAATGCTTCTAAGGTCGATTATCTAAAATCTTGGGGGGGCTGTGACGCACCCAGTGCGTGGCAACGCAACCTGATTGTACTCCTTGGTACTCCACTGTACCGCCACTGTGTGGTACCGCTGTACCGCTGTACCGTGCTGGCTGCTTATATTGAGTGTGACAACGTATAACTATGTTCTTTGTATCTCTGCAAAGGTCTCGTCATGTGCTAACCAGTGGTGGGTTTTGTTTTAAGCCATGTCGAGACCTTCCATTTAATATGTAGTATCAATAGAGAAGTTGATAGATAAGACAATGGGAGTTCAGAGAGAGCGAGTGAGTTAGTTTTCAGAGCGAGAGGGTAGCAACGCGCCACGCTGCCGGAGTGGTGGTTGCCAGACGTATGGACCGGTTGGCAGCCTTGCGCTTATAGCTAGGTGCGACAGGGTTGGTAGTCCATTGCCGCCTGCCTATGCTGCCTGGGTTGCCCATGTTGTCGTACTGCACATTGCCTGGAGGCTCGCTGTGTGTTCCATGATCAGGTTGCCTAGAACCTTTGAGATTCTAACATCCCTTGCCCTCTCTCCCAATTTCTCACGGTTGCACTCTTTCTCTCTGACGACATTACTCTCATTTCATTCTTCTCTCTATTTAAATGCATAACCTTCCCTTGAGGTCCTAAAGGAGTTTCAGCACTCACCTCTCGTATTACTCTTAGGACAAGCATATATTTACATGTATTAGATTTAAGGGGTTAATGTGAACAGCGATCTTCTTGATGAGGATAGTTGGTGAACGTTCTACATGTTCACGAGTTATATGCCCAGCTCATCATCCAATTTGTGACTAGACTAGTGCCATGTGTAAGAGCCCGACCATGCCCAGGAGTTGTCTGTAGAGGGGCGAGGACTTAGCCTTGATTTGCCTACCGAGCCAGGAGCGAGTGCAGTACCAGAGACTACAGCTCGCTCGTAGTGCCGGTATAGTAGAGTAACGTAATTTATCTGTCCTTGTGTTCTCTACAGTCTTTTCCTGGGTTCTCGCTTTCGGTGCTGGGACTCGTTGTTCCTGTGACTTGGCCTGCTAGCTAGAACACATGGGGATGATGAGTGGGATATATCTTTATTTTACTATGCATTGCAGCTCTCTTTAAGTTTATGTATGTAACACTTTACAATACACATTACTCACACACAAGACAACACTATTAATACTTTCATGTATCAATTAACTGCACTGCCGTTTTGCTGCTGTGTCCGGAGTTCTATTGCGTAGGGCGCATACGGACTCAGAGGGGAGACAGAGTGAGAGAAGCGAAGTAGCCTATGCGGTAGTAGGCTACCAGCGCAGTACTGTTGCCTGCAACCTTTTAGTTATTCCAAGTATAGATTCATTCTTATAATAAGTGACTACTATTTATGTTCCTTCCATGTGTATTATTAGGTATCTACTGGATCATGAACATCTTGTATGCTACATGCTAGTGCATGTTAGTAGGGGACAGTTATTCTAGTGCACGCGCTTTCAAGTAGGCGTGTACATTTGTCATTTAGCATTTCACTGTCATACCTTTAGCCTGCCTTCTATTCTACATTAGTAGAGGCTTAATATTAACGTAGTTTCTTGAGTATTGCATTTCTTTAGTAATAACGTAACCTATAAATGTCTGAGGGAGTTTAGCCTCATAGCCTACCCCTGTTGTACACTTTCGCCGAGTTAAGGTACCTCGTTACCATAGACGATAACTCTGTAGGGCGTTGGTGCTTTTGTTGTCTGGAGCATATAGTATTTGGGACTGGAATCGAGCGTGTGTCGTTGTCACATAAGCCATTTCTGTCCTACGATCAAGAATCCCGAATATGTATTGCCGATCCAGCCGTAACAATATATATATATATATATATCCGAGGAATCACTTAACAATAAGAAATAATTTTGAATTTCATAAACAGAATATTTATCTAATTTTAATAATGATTTATTTTTTCAGAGATGTGTAGAGGTATGGATGAAGAAGACACTGAACCACTTTTTAATGGAGGAGGAGGAGGAGGCGGAAGAATGGCTGGAAACAAACATATATACGTGGAAGTACTGGTGGGAGTGGTGGGAGTGGTGGTAATTATTATCAACTTGGTAGTCATCCTTATGTTGAGACTGCGAGAGATACCTAACATCGGCCTAACCACCTATCCCAGCAACAATTCCGTGTACCAACAACGGGAGACCCACTTATACACCTTCGCAATTGACAAGTTATTTAAAAAACAAACTGAAATCATAGAAAGGGGTTCCAGTCTTGATGCTATTCTTGTTTGTTTTTTTATATAACAAATACAACTTAACTGCATGCGACCCTGTGACAAAACCACTGAACTTCTGTAGCTGGCTGAGTGATATCAGGGAATGTACAGACGGCGGGAAATGGGGCTTCTACGGTGCCGGCCCCTGTCTCCTCATCACCCCAAAGGTACCTAAATGGATTCCTGACTTGTACACGGTGCCGGAGGACCTACCAGATAACATGCCACAGAGTCTCAAGGACTACATTTTGAGGTCTTACCGTCAAGAGAAGAATGTGATGCCTAAGTTCCTTTGGATGTCCTGTGATGCCGCAGACAAGGACAGGTTGAATTTTTTTTTTTTTTTTTCTATGTGATTGAGGGAGGCAAAAGGCATAACTGCCTATAGCGAGTGCCTCCCCCATAGTTGAAAGAGTGACAGGGCCAAAATCAAGGGACGTTCGAGCCAAAATGCCTGGACACACGGAGTTTGAAGCAATTTAAGTCATAGGAAGAGGGAAAGACTGATTCTGGGAGAGAGTTCCAGAGCTCAGATGTTGAGTAGAAGAAAGTTTGAGAGTAATGTTTCACTCTTGGGTTGGAGAGCTGCACAGAGTAGGGGTGGGATTGAGTTGCAAGACGGGTACAACGTGCCCTACGTAAAGGAGGTGGTATGCACTGGGATAGCTCTGAGGAACACTGATTATTATAGTAGCGATAGAATAGCGAGAGAGATGCAACATTGCGGCGGAGAGAGAGAGATTGCAGAGAGTTGGTGAGTGGACGGGAGTTAATGATACGAAAGGCCTTCCTTTCAACTTTGTCTAGGAGAGCGGTGTGAGAGGAACCTCCCCACACATGTGAACAATACTCAATACAAGGGCGCACTATGCCCCTGTACAGAGCAAGAAGCTGTGCAGGGGAAAAGAACCCCCTAAGGCAGTTGAGCACACCCAGCTTCTGGGAGGCTGCCTTAGCAAGACTGGTAATATGGTCCTTCCAAATGAGAGCAGAAGAAAAAGAGACACCAAGAATATTGAGAGAAGATGAAGGGTTGATTTTTGTATTGTTGAAGAATAAGGGATAGTCCGCTGGGAGATCCTGACGGGTAGATAGATGGAGAAATTGGGTTTTGGAAGCATTAAAGTTAACAAGGTTTTCTCTGCCCCAATTGGAAATAGTATTTAGATCAGAATTTAAGAGTTCTATGGCTTCATTACGTTTGTCGTTGAGGGATTGCTGGCTGGGGCGTTCTGAAAAACTAATGGAGTAGTGTAAGGTTGAGTCGTCTGCGTATGAATGGATGGGAATTAAGGTACAGTTAAGGAGATCATTTATAAAAATTAGAAAGAGAATAGGAGATAGGACAGAGCCCTGAGGAACACCGGAGTTTATAGGGTGAGGAAGTGAACAATGGCCGTCCACAACCGCAGCTATGGAACGGCCGGAAAGGAAATTAGAGACAAAGGCACAGATGGAGGGATAGAAACCGTAGGAGGGTAGTTTAGAAATTAAAGATTTATGCCAGACTCTATCGAAGGCTTTCGATATGTCTAGTGCAATAGAAAAAGTCTCACCGAAGTCCCGAAAGGAGGATGAGGAATGGAGAGATAAGCTTGGTGCCCTATCAAGGTTTTCCATTGTACTACTTCCCCTACCGAAAGAACTCTTACGTACAGCCAGCTGTGGGTATGCACATCTCAGGCCTAAGAAAGGGAGTGTCGCTGGCCATTGAGTGTCGACTCTGGGCTAAGAATATCCGCACTGATAAAAACGTGCACACCATCCACATAATAATGGAATGATATCGGATGTTATAATGGTCAAGTCTGCATTGTTTCTCACACCTCCGTCACGTGTGCATGGTGCAACAGGTATACTACAATAACTTATTTTTCTTTTTTATAAAGCTGTTTGTTTGTCAGCAGACAAAAAGCCTTTCAATAGCATAACATATTTGTAAAGGTCCAATTCGTCACCTGCCAGAGAGCAACGACGCAAATATACTGATTTATATATATATATATATATATATATATATATATATATATATATATATCAGAGGAATCACCTGACAATAAGAAGCAATTTATGACTTGTTCTGACAGAGTTTTTAGTGGTAGTAATTTTTGCTCCGACGATAAAGCTATATTTATATGGTCTCTTATGACATTTAGGTATGCATTTAGTTATTAATATTCAAAATTATTTTGAATTTCATAAACAGAATATTTATCTAATTGATTTTTTCAGAGATGTGAAGAGATAGACGAGGGATGAAGAAGACACCGAACCACTAGAATTCGTGATTGGATAACATAATTATTCAAAGAGGCTCCAACAGATATACAATAACGTATTTTTTCTTTTTATAAAACTGTTATGTGATGGGTTGACCCTTTGTCAGAGTGAGGGTTGGTGTCCTCTACTTCCCATAGCCCCTTCTATCTTTTTCTCCTTCTGCATCTCTATTTTTTTCAAATGGCGTAGGGATGCGGCGACCCCAACACCCGCCACTTTCTGGTGCAGGTAGCCTCCTCTGTGGTGGAGGGGTGAGAAATTTCCACCACCGTTTTTCTCCGGCGAGACGTAGAAGTCGGCTAAAAGGGATCGGGGGCGGGGGGCCTGGTATCCTTCTCCCCTCAATTAAATAAATCTACCAAAAAAACGAGACAGAGATAGGGGCGAGGGAACGCGTTCGTGATCGGCAGGAGTGTTCAAGTTATAGAGGTATTAGTTTATTGTCAGTGGTTGGAAAGCTGTTAGAGAGGATAATAAAGTGTACGGAAGTTGCAATAGGAGAAGAACAGTGCAGTTTTAGGAGGGGAAGGGGGTGCGTAGATCAGATGTTTGCAGTAAGACAGTTATGCGAGAAGTATTTAGAGAAGCATAAGGAGATATTTTGGGCTTTTATGGACTTGGAAAAAGCGTATAATCGTGTGGACCGTGAAGCAATGTGGAAGGTATTAAGAATTTATGAAATAGGAGGAAATTTGTTAGAAGCAGTTAAGAGTTTTTATGAAGGGAGCAGAGCATGACTTGTGTGAGAGTAGGAAATGGTAAGTTGAGTGAATGGTTTGAGGTAAAGGTAGGTTTGCGACATGGTTGTATAATGTCACCATGGTTGTTTAATATGTTTATGGATGGTGTGGTGAGGGAGGTGAAAAGGAGAACTATGGGAAGAGGATTGGGTTTATTAGGAAAGAATGGTAGAAATTGGGAGTTGAATCAGTTGCTGTTCGCTGATGACACAGCATTGGTGGTGGATTCTGATGAGAAACTGCAGCGGGTAGTCAAAGAGTTTGGTGTGGTTTGTGGAAGGAGGAAACTGAAGGTGAACATCAATAAAAGTAAAGTAATGGTGTGTAATAGGGGAGAGCATAGGGTGAATCTAGATGTGAGGCTGGATGGGGGAACAAGTAGAGTGTTTTAAATATCTAGGAGGAACGATAAGCAGGAGTGGAGGTATGGAAGTGGAGGTAAAACCGAGAGTGTGTGAAGGAAGGAAGGTTTTCGGAGCAATGGGAAGTATGTGGAAGACGAGAAATCTCGGAGTGAAAGTAAAAAGTGCACTGTATCAAGGAATTGTTGTGCCAACAGTGATGTATGGGGCTGAGACATGGGCTCTGAAGAAAAAGGAGAAAAGAGGGCTGGATGTGATGGAGATGAGCTGCTTGAGGAGTATGTGTGGAGTTACTCGTAGAGACAGAATGAGAAATGAAGAGATCCATAGGAGAGTGGGGCAGCAGGAACATTTGTCAGCCAGGGTGGACAGAAGGGTGCTGAGCTGGTATGGTCATGGCTTACAAAGAGAATATGTGAGTCAGGTACAAGGGGAGATAGAAGGGCAGGAAGATCCCCATTGAGATGGAGAGACTGTAAGAAAGGCTTTGGATGATAGAGGAATGACTATAGATCAGGCAGGGAAAGTGGTGGTGGACAGGAGTGAATGGAGAATGCTTGTGAATAGTTGAGTGAACACTGGTCATTTGGAGTAAGGGGTCGGGCGCAAGTTGGACTAGAGAATAGTCCATCAGGGGCCTGGCCCGGGGAGACGATTAATATGAAGGGTGCGCCTGGAAGTTTGGTGGGAGGGCTTGTGGCTTTGGCTCCGCTGCATGTCTGCCTGCCGAGATCGGAACCTCTCCGGGTGGTCGGGGGCCGGGGGAGTGCTGGAGCGACCTGGATGACCCTGGTCTCTGGGTCTTCTCCTAGGTGACCTGGATGTGTGTGAGTTTGTGCTTTTTATCTGTGTTTATTTGTTGTTTTATGTTGTTTTTGTGTTTTCCCTGTCCTTGCTCTGTCTTGAGTCGGCTACCCCAAAAATGGGGATTGGGCCTGAGCATATAGATAGATAGATAGATAAAACTGTTTGTTTATCAGCGGACAAAAAGCCTTCAATTACATGACAAATTTGTAAAGGTCCAATTCATCACCTGCCAGAGCAACGGTGCAAATATACTGATTTATTATCTCAGAGGAATCACTCATTGTCAAATTAAAGATAATTTTACGGTTCTCTTTCTCCTTTGGATATGGATGGGTCTGTTCAAATAAAATAAAATAATAAATAAAAGCTATTTTTATTTAAAACATTAATATTTATTTAGTGTTAAAATATGTCGGAAACATGGTTTGACTGAACCCCTACGCCGATCCCATCTAAAATGACAAAAAGATACATAAATTATGTACTGAAATTGCCTATTTAAAAAAAAAAGCACTAGCCGAGTTACTCATATTGTCAGATATTTTGACTATTTGGCTAACTGGGTAAACCCTCTATCAATTTGGCCAAGTTGTTAAAATACACCTGACTATATGGACAATTTGTCTATTGAAAACTAGGCTAGCTAAGATTGACTTGACCAAAATAATATTTTCTGAAAAAATATTTTCAGTGTTACAAACACCGCTCTGTGTCACATACACACAGTCATTGTAGTTCCCCGAATCCATATCCCAACTTATATATTGCATCCTTAAAATTTGTGGTTACCATGCACACATAAAAAACGGGATTTAGAGCCCAAAAACTAGGACGTTGGCAACCCCGAATTTCACATCAACAATGGTGGGTCTCTAACTCTTCCCCCTTCTCTAGGCTATATATATATATGCTCTTTCATATGAGAGACTCAGAATTCAACTGCTCCCTAACACAAAAGGTATTATCTTCCTGTTTCTATCCTGTTTCCTTTATGTTTACTCTGAAACACTCTAGCTCTCTCTACCTGTCTACATACATACACTGAAGGAGATAAAAGGCAAGTTTTTACATTTTATTTCTATAAAATTCAATACAAGGCAACATGTCTCACCTGTGTTTCTTTTTCTGTTTTCATCAAACATTCTTGGTTGATATAATTCAGGAGTGCGTTCAGTCTACCCTATCAGGCAATCCTGTTTCTGTTTGAGCAATCCTGTTTATGATCGCGCAGACTGAACGACATTGATAGCCAAACATTGATTCTCGTCGCTGATTGGTCAGTGGCTATGAGCACGAAATTCAAATCTTGTTGGCGATGTCTGCAAAGGTTTTAGGCCTGTTACAGTGCTTCTTCGGTCTATTAATTTCAATCAAAGTCAAATGGTTTTGTCAAATCAATACATTTTAATATGGGATATTATTATCCATCAATATAGACTATTGGCTAAGGTAGTCACACTGTCAGCTACAGTCAGCAGCCTTGTTCAAGCTCAAGACAGACAGTAGGCTAGGCTACCATCAGGCTATTATATCTTATAATCTTATTAAGAAATGTTGACAAAGTTATTACGGTCCTTATCTGGCAAAGGTAGCTCTTTCTTCCCCGTGTAATTTTCAAACAATTCTCCGTTAGTCTATTGGGGAAATAAAAAGTAGATGTTCTTTTCCTGGCGATGTAGGACTATGAATATGCTAAACTATAGGCCTATAGTTTATATATATTAGCTATGTAGCCAGGCTGAATTAAATAGTAGCCTATATAGGCTATATTATCTCTTCCTGGCAATGTATGTATAGGTATACTTTCTTTTCCTGACGATCTATGTGTATATAGGCTATTTGCAAGCCTATATTTATGGAAGGTTCATAAATATTATTTTTTAACCATTAGATTACCTTGCATATTTAACTATAGCGTGGATAGGCTACCTTACTAAACATAGCTTAACTGACCTATCATACTTCGATGCAATTATGCCTCAGAAATTGTTTTTAAGAAATGTAAATAGAGTAATCGATCAATAATAGACAAGCGCCGAGAAACCTGTACAGCAAGCTAGGCTATAACCCGTTAAAATATAGGCTATCATTCAATTGGCATAGTAACAACTGTAACATTACCGATATATAACTATAACAATGAAATACAAACCGCATAAAAAACATAATAATCAATCAATAATATAGACAAACGCTCAAAAACCTGTACAGCAAGTTATAACCCATTACAATACATCATTGGCATAGTAACATTACCAATATATAACGATACAAATTAAATAATAACTGCAAAAACAAAAACAAACATTAGCTCATCGAGCCTCGAACCCTTGCGAGTAGGCTTATGGATTTAAAAGCGAAGTCGTTACCAACTAGGCTACGCTTACCGCACTGAAGGCCTGACGAAGTAGCTGTGAGACTTGCGCTCCAAGCTGCTTGTTTTATGTTATATATAGCAAAATGGTCATGATAACTATGATTTTTATAGGTGTGCCACCTTATAATTGAGATAGCGACACATAAATAACATGGAGGTAGGCTAATTAAGCTTAATTATGATAATATAATGTAGAGGAGAGATTTAGGCCTACTGTTATGATAGCTTCGCTAGTCACCTCCAGGGAGTGTTAGCGTGATCGCCGTCTGATTGCAAACAATCACAAACGTGATTCGTCGAATCAGAGGCGATCACGTTCAGTAGAGCTATCCCGTTTGCGTGTTTGGGTAGACTGAACGCGCTCCAGGTTTGAGACATCTTGTGATGCTGAAGTACAAACTTAGGAGGTACAGGTGATTGTAATTCAGGCTAGGAACATGTTCGTTTTTCTTCATATATACAGTATATATATACTGAAGGAGACATAAGGGTAATTTTTTACATTTTATTTTTATAAAAAATTCAATATCGACGATAGAGTGTTCTAACCACTTTCGTTTTCTATGGCGTGTATCAGTAAGATAACTCAAATGCGAGCATAGACAGTATTATATATTCCTTTAGGGGTTTTTCTCTTTCTGTTTTTATCAAACATTCTTGGGTGATATAATTCAGGCTTGAGACATCTTGTGATGCTGAAGTGTAAATTTAGGAGGTACACCGAAACATTCTTGGGTGATGTAATTCAGGCTTGGGACATGCTTGTTTTTCTTCATATATATATATATATAGTATATATTGAAGGAGACTGGTAATTTTTACATTTTATTTCTATATATTTCAATATCGACAATAGTGTTCTAACCACTTTCGTTTTCTATGGCGTGCCAGAGCAACAACGCAAATATACTGAATTCCTTGACAATAAGAAGCAATTTATGACTTGTTCTGACAGAGTTTTTAGTGGTAGTAAATTTTGCTCCGACGATAAAGTTATAAAGCTATATTTATAAGGTCTCTTATGACATTTAGGTATGCATTTAGTCTTATCAGATTATAATATTGATTTAACATAAACATTTGTAAAGGTCCAATTCATCACCTGCCAGAGCAACAACGCAAATATACTGATTTATATATATATATCAGGGGAATCACTTGATAATAAGAAGCAATTTACGACTTGTTCTGACCCAGAGTTTTTAGTGGTAGTAAATTTTGCTCCGGCGATAAAGCTATATTTATAAGGTCTCTTATGACATTTAGGTATTCAAATTATTTTGAATTTCATAAACAGAATTTTTATCTAATTTTAAATATGATTTATTTTTTCAGAGATGTGTACTAGAATTCAAGATTGGAGAACATATTCAGAAAGGCTCCACATCAGGCCGAGAAACCAAGAACGTAAACATTGGAGGAGGAGGAGGAAGAATGGCTGGACACAAACTTATAATCATGGGAGTGCTGGTGGGAGTGGTGTAAACATTGGAGGAGGAGGAGGAAGAATGGCTGGACACAAATGTATAATCATGGGAGTGCTGGTGAGAGTGGTGATATTTATTATCTACTTCGTAGTCGTCCTTGTGGTGGGACTGGGAGAGAAACCTAACATCGGCCTAACCACGTATCCCAGCAACAATATTGTGTACCAAAAACGGGAGACCCACTTCTACGCCATAGCAATTAACGATTTTTTTTCAATACAAAACCGAAATCATCAACAAATACAACTTAGCATGCGACCCTTTGACAAAACCACTGAACTTCTGTAGCTGGCTGAGTGTTATCAGGGAATGTACATTACCCGGCTACTGGGGCATTAATGGTACCGGCCCCTGTCTCCTCATCACCCCAAAGGTACCGAAATGGATTCCTGACGTGTACACGGTGCTGGAGGGCCTACCAGATAACATACCACAGAGTCTCAAGGATCAAATTTTGGAGTTTTACCATCTTAACAAGAATAGGATGCCTAAATTCCTTTAGGTGTCTTGTGATGCCGCAGACAATGACAGCTTTGATGGCCAGATAAGCTTTGTACCCTGGCAAGGTTTTCCATCGTACTACTTCCCCTACGAAAAGAGCGACTCTTACGTACAGCCAGTTGTGGGTATGCACATCTCAGGCCTAAGAAAGGGAGTGTCGCTGGCCATTGAGTGTCGACTCTGGGCTAAGGATACTGAAAAAAATGTGCACACCATCTACATAACAATGGAATGATCTTCAAATAAAACAAAATTATAAATAAAAGCGTTTTTTTATTTAAAACATAAATATTTATTTAGTGTTAAAATATGTCGGAAACACGGTTTGACCGAAACCCTACGCCGATCCCATCTAAAATGACAAAAGATACATAAATTATGTACTGAAATTGCCTATTTAAAAAAAACGCACTAGCCGAGTTACTCATATTGTCAGATATTTTGACTATTTGGTTATCTGGATAAGCCCTCTGTCAATTTGACCAAGTTGTTAAAAGACACCTGACTATATGGGCAATTTGTCTATTTAAAACTAGGCTAGCTAAGATTGACTTGACCAAAATAATATTTTCTGAAAAAATATTTTCAGTGTGTTACAAACAATGGTCTGTGTTACACACACACACAGTCATTGTAGTTCCCCGAATCCATATCCCAGTCTCTAACTCCTCCCCCTTCTCTAGGCTATATATATATATATATATATATATGCTCTTTCGTATAAGAGACTCAGAATTCAACTGCTCCCTGACACAAAAGGTATTATCTTCCTCTGTTTCTATCCTGTTGTTTCCTTTATGTTTACTCTGAAACACTAGCTCTTTCTACCTGTCTACTCTGAAACACATACATACACTGAAGGAGATAAAAGGCACATTTAAACATTTTATTTCTATGAAATTCAATACAAGGCAACATGTCTCACCTGTTTTTATTTTTCTGTTTTCATCAAACATTCTTGGGTGAGACATCTTGTGATGGTGAAGTACAAACTTTGGAGGTACAGGTGATGTAATTCAGGCTTGGGACATGTTCGCTTTTCTTCATATATACAGTATATACTGAAGGAGACATAAGGGTAATTTTTTTCATTACTTGACAATAAGAAGCAATTTATGACTTGTTCTGATAGAGTTTTTAGTAGTAGTAAATTTTGCTCCAACGATAAAGCTATATTTGTAAGGTCTCTTATGACATTTAGGTATACATTTAGTTATTAATATTCAAATTATTTTGAATTTCATAAACATAATATTTATCTAATTTTAATAATGATTTATTTTTTCAGAGATGTGGAGAGGTAGGGATGAAGAAGACACCGAACCACTAGAATTCGAGATTGGAGAACATATTCAAAGAGGCTCCACATCAGGCCGAGAAACCAAGAACATAAACATTGGAGCAGGAGGAGGAAGAATGGCTGGAAACAAACGTATAATCATGGGAGTGCTGGTGGGAGTGGTGGAATGTATTATCAACTTCGTAGTCGTCCTTGTGGTGGGACTGGGAGAGAAACCTAACATCGGCCTAACCACGTATCCCAGCAACAATACCGTGTACCACAACGGGAGACCTACGTACACATCAGGAATCCATTTAGGTACCTTTGGGATGATGAGGAGACAGGGGCCGGTACCATTGAAGCCCCATTTCCCGCCTTCTTTACATTCCCTGATATCACTCAGCCAGCTACAGAAGTTCACTGGTTTTGTCACAGGGTCTCAAGGACCACATTTTGGATTTTGACCATATTAAGAAGAATAGGATGCCTAAGTTCCTTTGGATGTCCTGTGATGCCGCAGACAATGACAGCTTTAATGGCCACATAAGCTTGGTGCCCTGGCAAGGTTTTCCATGGTCCTACTTCCCCTACTGAAAGAACTCTTACGTGCAGCCAGTTGTGGGTATGCACATCTCAGGCCTAAGAAAGGGAGTGTTGCAGGCCATTGAGTGTCGACTCTGGGTTAAGAATATCAGCACTGATACAAAACGTGCACACCATCCACATAATAATGGAATGATATCGGATGTTATAATGGTCAAGTCTGCATTGTTTCTCACACCTCCGTCACGTGTGCATGGTGCAACAGGTATACTACAATAACGTATTTTTCTTTTTTATAAAGCTGTTTGTTTGTCAGCAGACAAAAAGCCTTTCAATAACATAAACATTTGTAAAGGT
This sequence comes from Lithodes maja, assembly GCA_037953745.1. Classification (NCBI taxonomy): domain Eukaryota; kingdom Metazoa; phylum Arthropoda; class Malacostraca; order Decapoda; family Lithodidae; genus Lithodes; species Lithodes maja. The sequence goes on from JBAKBP010018899.1 coordinate 13,399, forward strand.
CCAATTCGTCACCTGCCAGAGCAACGACGCAAATATACTGATTTATATATATATATATATATATATATATATATATATATATATATATATATATCAGGGAATCACTTGATAATAAGAAGAAACAATTTACGACTTATTCTGATAGTTTTTTGTGGTAGTAAATCTTGCTCTGACGATAAAGCTATCTTTATAAGGTCTCTTATGACATTTAGGTATGTATTTAGTTATTAATATTTACATTATGTTGAATTTCATAAACAGAATATTTATCTAATTTATTTTTTCAGAGATGTGGAGAGATGAGGGATGAAGAAGACACCGAACCACGAGAATTCGTGATTGGAGAAGTTGTGAGAACATTATTCAAAGAGGCAATTCATCACCTGCCAGAGCAAAGACGCAAAAATACTGATTTATTATCTCAGAGGAATCACTCACTTGTCAAATTCAAGATAATTTTACTGTTCTCTTACTCCTTTGGATATGAGTCTGTTCATATAATACAAAATTATAAATAAAAGCTATTTTTATTTAAAACATAAATATTTATTTAGTATTAAAATGTGTCGGAAACATGGTTTGACTGAGCCCCTACGCCGATCCCATCTAAAATGACAAAAGATACATAAATTATGTACTGAAATTGCCTATTTTACAAAAAAAGCACTAGCCGAGTTACTCATATTGTCAGATATTTTTACTATTTGGCTATCTGGGTAAACCCTCTGTCAATTTGGCCAAGTTGTTAAAAGACACCTGACTATATGGACAATTCGGCAATTTGTCTATTTAGGCAAGACAGCGCCACTAAATATAGAGGGTCTCGTACCTTTTATTCTTACACCTACTCAAGAGGGGAAATATGACAACACTTCTATTTTCCGCACATTGGAGCGCCTATATGTCTCACATTGGAAGCAGTTGGTGTACCGCTACACAGCCCAATTTGCCCGCGAGTTGCAAGGAGGCGATAAATGGGTCGATCTCACATTTATATTCGACCACAATCTTATATTGGTGGGTGGTAAGCCGCTAATACACTGGCTACCACCATACAACAGTGAATATACTATATCCATCCATGCAAATTTAATTTCCGAAAAACCCGAAACCACTATTATATGGGTCGCCAAATTAACGATATTTGTCTACCTCCTGAATACTATCCCCTCGTGTTTAAATATGGCCTCAAAGAGAAAACCAAAATTGATATAACGCTGAAACCATTTTGTCTACCCAACTGCATCATCATTATTGATTGGAGGGTCCTGGATATCCTAACGTTGTTGGACCTAAGATTAATAATGAAAACCTTCAAAGAAAAAATTAAAACTAGGGAGATTGCTAGAACTGGTGAGTACAGTAGGTTTGAGCCATTAATTGAACGTGCCAATAGTATATTTAAAAATAGAAATTATTGGATGTCAATGTGGTTATGTGGTTATCTTTTAAACACCAAGAATATTACTGGTTTTTCATGGACCATTTTATAAACATTTCCAAGGAAGACTTCATACAATTCACTCAACCCTACGTATTATTCGAATTACTTTTCATGGAGTTCTCGGAATGGATACGTTTACCCCCACCATACCTTCAGACACACCTTGAATTTATGGTTGAACATACAATGGACATGGAAGGAACGAGATCCATCTTTGAGATACATCCGAATTTTCCGGCTACATTCGGAAAAATGTGGAGTGGGGGGAGATACAATCATTGGTTGAGTATATTATTCAAATTATCCTCATGTTTTAAAAGGCGGGCGTGGCGTCGGAGGGTGGTCGTTGCAAGTACGAAGCCAGAGGAGGATACATTTATTGTGATGATGAAAGGAAACTTTTGGAATATCGATGCTCCATTTTATAATATCAAATGGATCCCCGACTTTGGTTCATCTGAAGACTGTATTGTGTTACGAGTTCCCAAAAATAGACTAATATCAAGGAGCGAATATTTTCGAGCATTGGCGTATCACGAACCTTTCACTACGGTGTGACGTTAACCACTCCGTTAGAACCGCATGGCTTGTCCTACAGTGACTCGCCAGGATCGCCAGGGCAGTGGATGTGGCTACAGTTGATGTATTGTGTGCTTTATTTCATATGAAAGCTCGTGTCATGGACAGTCCAGAAAGGCTCTTTGTTTTCACCCATGTCAAGGCTTTATATATTTAATTGCAAAGTATATGTTTTATCATTAAGTAGTAATGATAGGATTTGAGAGAGAGAGAGAGAGAGAGAGAGTAGAACAGAGTGTGGGCAGGCGCGCAGTGTTTTGCTATACTCGATGACGTCATAGCTGGCTGGCCTCGTGGGGATTCGTTGAAGGAATTTTTTACCATGCTTTGTGACGTCATGTTTGGCTAGCTTCTTTAGCATTGGCTGGAGGACTTGTTACCGCTTTTTTCCCACGCGGCTCGAGCTAGTGCTAGTATATATACAGCTCCCTCGCCACTCTCTCCCTCAGATCTGGTTTCTAGAACGCATCCCTCTTATCCCTTTGATATCTGTCCCCCTCGCCGCACCTGAGAACCTTTTCCTCTGCTTATCTCTCTCATTTTCCATATCTTTCACCACCTTTTATTAATATTATACCCCCTCTGGTTAACTCTGCATAATCAGCTTCATGCTGACCAGTTGTATTGTGCATTAAGGTCTTATATAACCCATGTATGTTAGTTGTTAAGATAAGTTGATCACGAAGCATTGGTTGGCATTCATATTGTTCAGTACCGCTTCCTATAATTATTAGTGCTTTGCTGGATTAGATAATTCTAGACTAGGAGTCTGATACTATAAGGTATTGTTTCCGATGGGTGCTGGCTTTAGTTAAAAGCTGCACGACATACCTGAGAACTGGAGTTGATTGGGTAAATTCTAGTCTGTGTGCCATTGAGAGTAGAGCATGCACGAATGAGGGCTTTTTGCCTATACCATTCTGCACTGTTCTAAGCTCGTTGTTTGTCTTTGAGGTACGCCAGGAGAACGCTTAATACTTCGGTATTAAGGTTTCTCAAGAGAGCTGCCCTTCATTATAACGTAATATTTGACGCACAGACTTGAGATTTGCACTAGGCTATGCGGCATGCCATGCGCACCAGTATCTCGTATCATTGACTCTAGCTAGACTTTATCAGTCATAGTAGACATTAAGTATATTAAACCAATTACTCTTTTTATGCATACCCGTTTATGATTACACAAGCATTTCGCAGCCTAGTTTGATGTATTGAGACACAAACGACTTAGGCTCTTTTTGTTGATAGGAATACTGCATTGTCGTGGCGATTATTATTATTGTTGTGGCGTTTAGGATATTCTTGGCTCCGACTGCATTATATCTCCTGCCTTTTTGTGTGCATAGCCTGCTCGAGCATTGTTCCGCTGCCAGCCTTTTTGGGGTTCCATTTCCGATTCGAGCATCTTGATAGCATCTAACATTTAAAGAAGATTCCTTGTTGGTGTTGAAGGACTTTAGTGCACTTTCTTTCATGCAGGAGTGCCTGACATTTATTGATTAAAGTAACGTAAGCTGTAATTTCTCTTACCACCTTACTTTGCATACCATAACCAAGCACCTTCGGTTATAGGTAGTAATAGGCTGTTTTCACATAACATTAAGCCTAGAGTAGACGCACATTTATTGAGAGTTTAATAACCTATTATTGCATATAGAACTCTGGAGAGTATTTGTGTTCTTTGTTCACTGGGAATATACATCAGAGGTTGGATCTAGCGCTTTCCGTTGTAGCATTTATGCCATTACTAGTCCAATGAATAAGAACCCTGATATATTTAAACCTCAGTCGTAACAACGGACATTGAATACCAAGGGGATTATTGGATATTACGCAAATTGGTCGACGAATATTTAGGCGACGATGGTATAATAACTTTGGGACCTAAAGATATTTCCGGTATGTGTGGCTTGGCTCAATATTATCAATTCCACATCCTAGAAAATGTGTGTATCATTATAGCGCAAAGATTAGGTCAATGTGGTTATCTTTCAAACACCAAGAATGTTACTACTGGAAGGAAGACTTTATATAATTCACTCAACCTTCATCGGTGATTTGTGTGTCCGCCAATGGGTTGAGAATAGGGTGCGGGGGTATATAAGGCCCCAGAATTCATTACTGGGCCTCATCATACATACACTCTCCCATTATGGTATTGGAATGTGACACCACCACCACCACCACCCTTTATGGAAAGGTGAAATGGTACAATGTTAAAGACGGATATGGCTTCATCGCCTGCAACATTACAGGAAAGGATTATTTTATCCACCATAGTAACATATCCACCCCCAATCCCAACCACCGAATATCTTCTCTTAACGACGATGAAGAAGTTTGCTTTAATATCGGCATTGGAAGACACGGAGGGGAGGAGGCAACCAACGTATCTGGACCCGAGTGGGCAAGCCTGATAGGCTCTATAAGGGCGAGGAAGAAACCAACAAGAAGGCAATATGCTTCTAAAAGTACCATGTATAGATTCGCTCTGGGTGGTAAATTCAAACTTATTTCGGGTAATAATTGGATTAAGTTTATAAAAATTATAGGTATGTTTATTTGTAAAGGTGAAATTATGATAGTATTTGGAATATTGGAAAAAAGAAATATGGAGAGTGACGTGAGAACGGATAATCTTGAGTGTGTACCGGTAGAACTTGAGCTTAGTGAGAATCATAATATGAAATTTAATATTGTTCCCATTCTCTTTACAAACAAACAACTAGAGCATTATGTTGACTGTACCTATATCCCGGTGAATTACTAACGCCTAGCCCAGATACGAAAATAAAATTCTCATGGGATCAGGTAGGAGGCTAATATATCGGCTATAGTCCCATTATTCAAATTCTCATATACACCCACAATGCAACATATAACATTCTCGTTCGTTGGTTTATATTGTACAACATCTTTTAAATTGGACCTATTTACAATATTACGAGTCCTTAATATGATATTGCCCCTTTCGAGCAGTTTTTGTAGACTTATCATGTCAATCACATCTTCTGAAAAATGCATAGTTATAATATAGTCCATGAGCCAGGCCAGATATCGGTACCACCTGGGGTGACTAAACACGAATGGTACTAAAATGTTTATAGAGTGACTGTAAGTACATTAAGATATGATAGCCTTCTCGCACTGGTAGCTTAGACTAATTTTTTTGATGCAATAGGGGCGCTACCCAAAAATAAAGATTTTTAGCGTGACGCTCGGCGTTTTCCTCATTTTCTTTAAAATCCATCACACAATCATCGCGAAACTTTGAACACCTATGTAGAATTATATTCTCTACCAGAGTTGTTCCTAGGTATTTTTCAAATTTCCTCATATTTCGGAATATACTCTATATTTTGGGTATTTTCCTCTAAATCTAGAATAAATCCTTAAATATGGGGAACATTGAAAAATATATTCTAACAGCTCTTGTAGCTTATTTGATTCTCTACAAGAATTATTCCGATGTGTATTTCAAGTTTCTCCATATTTAGGGGTTTATTTCATATTTGGGGATTTTTGGTTATATTTTGGGGATAATTTATTATTGGAAGGAGCAAACATATGTAGAGTGGTTTCCATGTAATGTGTTTGTTTGTTCATGGTTTAATGGTGATATTTTTTGCAGGTGTGTGTCGACTGTTTGACGGCAGGATGGAACCATCTGCGAGGAAGAGAGCACGGATCGACTGTATCATCCACTGCTCTGATGATGACAGCGATGCTCTGGTGTCACCACAGGATTTGGACTCCTGGAACACATTGCTCAGGGCTGCAGAAATCAGGCAGCATGATCCAGTCCTGGAAGCAGCCAAGGGCCTTGAAGAAGGAGGAATACCACACATACATTATCACCGTAAATGTCGTAGTCTCTTTACAATGAAGAAGTCACTGGATTCTATCCTTGCCAAGGGTGTCAAGATAGAATCAGCAAGCGTCGACCCCAGGAGGAGGGCATCAAGGGATGCCCCTAGTACTAGCAGGGTGTATGCCAAAGGATGTATCTTCTGCGAGAAGTCAAGCAAGTACATAAAAACAACAAAGACAAGGGAGCCACTCATACAGTGTGTTGAGCTACGAGCAGATGAGAAGATTCGCAGAGCAGCAATAAGGAAACTCAACCAGAGAATCCTTGGTTTAGTTAGCAGAGACCTTGTTGCTGCAGAGGGTCACTACCACAAGTCGTGCTACAAACTCTTCACAAAAGATGATTTCCCAGCGGCCGCCAGGTCGGGTGCAGGTGAAAATCAGGAAGAAAGCGAGGAAGCACGCTACGAAGAGGTTGAGACAGAAGCCCTCGAGGAACTCTGCTTGTATATAAGGACCAAATTATTCCCCAACCCAGAGGTACTGCCTATGACAAACCTCACATCTAGGCTTGAGAGATCCATGATGTCCCGTGGTATTATCCAACTGAAACCAGCGACAAAGAAACATGTTCGCCGAAAGATTGAAACCGAGTTTGGAGAATCACTACGCTTTGTCCCAGATGAGAAAGGAAAGCTTCTAATCTATCCACGCAGCCTCTCAATGGACGACCTTGCCCGGCAAGCACACAAAATGGCAAAAGACCTGCAAGAAGCAAGAGCAGCTAACTCTGAAGATGTCTTAACCAAAGCAGGAATGCAGCTGAGGAATGAGATCAATAAACAAGATGTGAGTCAGCCATGGCCTCCCGATACAGATCAGAATGTCATTCCTGCAGCAGTCACTCAATTCCTGCACACCCTGCTGACAGGAGAGTGTGAGTGTGAAACTCCCTCTGAAAGAGCTCAACGTCTTGCCACTTCCTTTGGCAGTGACTTGGTCTTTGCTGTTACCAGTGGCAAGACAAAACCACCCAAGCACGTACTGCTGACCAATGCTGTAAAGTCTTTGACAGGAAACACAGAACTGATCCGAACTCTGAATCGTCTTGGTCACTGTGTGTCTTACTCAATGTTTGAGGAGATCGATACAGCCCTTTGTATCCAGAAGCTGGAATGCTCAAAGGATGACATTCCACTGCCAGCAAACATCTACCCTGGTGTGTTCACAACCCTGGCCTGGGATAACATTGACCGACTTGAAGAGACCCTAAGTGGAGCAGGTACTTCTCATAGAGTCAATGGCATTGCTGTCCAGTCCAAGGTTGCAGGCTCTGTGCCAGAGAAAGTCCTGCCAGAGATTACCAAGTCCAAGATAAGAAGCATCACTCAGACATCATCAATGCTGCCAATATACAATGTTGGGCGGCGGGCAGGGCCACCTAGGATTGAGACTGCGTATGTCGACACTACCAAGGAAGTCCAGGATTCAAAGACAAAGAACCATATCTGGCTTCTTACTCGAATGTCAGACCATGAGGACCAGTCCATCAGCAGTTGGACTGGGTTCAACATCAAAATGCGCAGAGACATTGCAGTGGTTCAGGACACTGTAAGCTACCTGCCCACTATCAATGCTCCCGCAACAGAAATGTCCACCGTTAATGAAATCTTGGAACAAACGCATGCTATCATGCAGTCCTTACAGCTTAACAAGATTGTGTGCGTGTTTGATCAAGCACTCTATGCCAAAGCTGCCGAAGTTATCTGGAAACAAGAGAAGTTCAAGAACATTATCATCAGGATGGGCGTCTTCCACACAATCTGTAATCTCATCTCCACCATAGGAAAGAGGTTTCAAGATGCAGGTCTTAGAGATCTGTGTGTGGAATCAGGTATCATCGCAGAAGGATCAGTGTCAGGAGTGATGAACGGCAAGAGGTACAACAGAGCAGTGAGACTACACAAGCTCGTGTATGAAGCACTGATGAGGCTTGCATGGAAAGGCTTCCTTTCATGGCTAGAAGAAAACCATTCAAGGGACATACACCATCTAGATGAAACACTGAAGGACATCAACAGCTTTCACAGCAATGTGTCTCAGGGACTCTTTCAAGAGCTGATGGAGAGTGAATCATGCACACATATCATGAAGCTTTTCCAAGTTTATCTTGAGACCCTCAGAGATGAACACAACCTCTCAGCATTCTGGATGTCATACCTGGACATGGTTGAGATCATGCTGGACTTAATTCGAGCCTCCAGAGAAGGCAACTGGATGCTCCACCTAGGAGCAATCCGACAGATGATACCGTGGTGTTTTGCCTATGACAAAGTGAACTATGCCCGGTTCCTAACCTACTACTATGCCTTGATGTCTCGACTGCCCATTGAACACCCAGAGGTCCATGAACACTTCATGCAAGGTGGCTTTTCGGTCCAGATCGGTAGCAAGAATCCCTTTGGACGGATCCCTGTGGACCAGACAATCGAAGAGACGATCAACAAAGACACCCAGACACCAGGGGGCACAAAAGGCTTCAGCCTGAAAGGCGGAGCTGTCGCCAGGTACTACCTGACATCGGAGTATCGCAGCAGGTACTTAAGGCAGCTCAGGACTATGGTAGTAGGCCAAAAGTATACTGACTTCAGCCACCCAGACCTACAGATGGCCAGGATTAGAAGAGATGAGGCCGATGTCCAATCTTTAGTTCAACTGATGGAGACCAGCTGGTTGAACCCCTTCAACGCAGAGCAAGAAGATCTTGTCAGTTTGTCAACTGCGACTATGGCACCACCAGAAGTTGTCAAAGACCTTCTAGGGGCCTACAGAATAGGAGAGGATGCATATCAAGCCTTCAAGGAAGAGCGCCTGGAGATCGATACGCCAACTATACAGTTTCATGACACGATGACGAAGACGAAACTGAGAACGTTCACTAACATCAGAATGAAGCCACGCTCACAAGACCATGCCAAGGAGGCTATCTTAAAGGCTGACAGGAACCTATTTGGCCAGATGATCCTTGTTGCCGAGAACAGAAAGCTCAAAATGAGTGATGTCTTGGCTCATCCCCTTGGGCCTTTGCCTTGGGCACTTGCCAGCGGTGATGGGTCTCTCCGCAAGACCAACAAGGCTGCCCTAGCAAAGGAGTTAGAGAGGAATGTTTCTCCTGCAGAAGTGATACCCGAGCCCTCTGCTACCATAATTGATGGGATGAGCCTGGTCCACAAACTGAAGGGAAACGACAAAACTTTTTCACAGCTTGCAGGTACAGCACTGAGTCACGCTGTTCATGAAGGTGCTAAGAGCAGGCGCATTGATGTTGTGTTTGATATCTACAAGGAGACATCCATCAAGGATGCAGAATGAGCCAAAAGAAGTGCAGGCACAGGAATTCATTTCAAGAACATTCAACCTGGGCACAACATCCAGCAGTGGAGAAAGTTACTCGGTAGTTCCTCCAACAAGGCAAGTCTTATCAAGTTCTTGGTAGAAGAATGGAAGGCACCACAGCACAGGGAGAAGCTCAAGGACAAGGAGCTGTATGTCACATGTGAGCAGCGCTGCTTCAAGATCACCAAAGAGCAGTGGGAAGAGGCTCCTGAGCTTAAGTCAACTCAAGAAGAAGCAGACACACGCCTTCTTCTCCATGCACTTCATGCAGCAGAATCTGGGAACAAGTCTGTCATCATCACTGCAGAAGATACAGACGTCATGGTGTTGTGTCTTGGCATGTGCCACAAGATCCCATCCCATCTGTTCCAGAAGTGCGGGACGAAGAACCGGACAAGATTCCTGGATATCACCACACTGAGCCGCACACTGGGAGGCAGCGTGTGTGATTCATTGATTGGTATGCATGCCTTTACAGGCTGTGATACCGTCAGTGCATTCGCTGGCCGAGGGAAGATGACGACACTCAAGCAGGTGAAGATGGACAAGACATACCAGGATGCTTTTCACGAACTTGGACGCTCATGGGAAGTGTCTCCTGAACTCTTTGAGAAGCTACAGGAAATCACCTGCCACATGTACCTACCATCTACCCACACAACTAAGGTAAACAAGCTTCGGTATGAGCTGTTCTGTGCAAGACGTGGAGAGGTAGAGTCAAGTCAACTCCCTCCTTGTGAGGACTGCCTCTTCATGCATGCACTGCGTGCAAACTACCAGGCTGCGATCTGGAGGAGAAGTCTTCAGAGCCAGCCATTTGTTGCGAACCCAACAGACTGCGGTTGGATGACAGATGAGGACGGTAAGCTTGCCGTCAACTGGATGCGAGGCTCACCAGCACCAGATGCTGTTATGCAGCTACTGTCTTGCAAGTGTGTGCGGTCATGCGAACTCCCTAAGTGTACTTGCCTCAGCAATGGTCTAAAATGCACGGACATGTGCAGGTTACAGACATGTCAGAACACGGCTATTGAAGAAGAGCCGGTGGCACAACAGTCAGATTCCGAGTCTGATGTAGATGATATTTAGGAGTAGTAATTTGCCATAATAGTATGTACAAGCCCATGGCATGCTTAGTGTGTATTTACAGGACTTGTATTAAATGTGACAATTACTATATGCATTTTGTTGACATTTAGGCATTCCTGTCCCCAAATTTGACATTTTAAAAAAATTCGGAATTTTCGGTAGGGTATGTCTATTCAAGAAGTGATAACGACCATTAAGCTACCAATGTGCAAGGGCTATCATATCAAAACATAAACTAGAGACATGTAGCAAGCTAAAAACACCTAAGAGAATTAGTCACCCCGGGTGGTACCGATATCCCAAAATTCGGGTCTTGGCTCATGGACTAATACTAATCCTCATCAATGTTTGGCCCCACACAACCCTCACATGATCCCATACTAATCCTCATCAATGTTTGGCCCCACACAACTACCCCACACAACCCTCACATAATCCCATACTAATCCTCATCAATGTTTGGCCCCACACTACCCTCACATGATCCCATACTAATCCTCATCAATGTTTGGCCCCACACAACCCTCACATGATCCCATACTAATCCTCATCAATGTTTGGCCCCACACAACCCTCACATGATCCCATACCAACCTTCATCAATGTTTGGCCCCACACAACCCTCACATGATCCCATACCAACCCTCATCAATGTTTGGCCCCACACAACTACCCCACACTACCCTCACATGCCTCCTTGATCTCTCTGCCAATTGCTAATTGCGGTTTTATATGTCTAAATCTCTATTACTCTGTTCGTGTTTTAGTTATAAAGGGTAGTGGTCAAGATTTTTAGTCTCATTATAATGAAATAGACTATCTCTACAATACATTAATATGTACTGGTAAGATTTTCGGATCTACTAATTCTATACAACTAGAAGATCTCTAAAGAGAATATTAACTCTACTTCAGTATATCAAATTTTGCATATACAGTAATCAATGCTGCAAGGCATTTTCAAAATGTTTTAGATACCAGTACGGTACTGATCTTCTTAAGAAATTATATTGAATAGAGGAATGACTTAGGTAGTTACAAGTACTGTACCAGTATATTGCTCAGCATTGAATAGAATAGCACTTTATGTATTGCGGTAGTTAGTACCGGTAATAACAATATATTATTTATGACCTTATTTAGTTCTTAATACTAATGTTATGTTTCAGGATGGATGACTCTATACCGGACACTCAGTTACACCTGCGATGGCACTCTCACGCGACCACCTTCACCAGCATGTTGTCTGAGCTACACCACGGACGGGCGTACACAGACGTCTCCCTGGTGTGTGATGGGGGTATCGTCAGAGCACACCGGGCTGTACTTTCTCTATGTTCACCGTACTTAGGTTAGTAGGCAACTGTTTCCCACTTATCACCTGTACTGTATGTGTAGGTCTGGGAAAAAATCCTGTCTCTCTTACTAAACTTATGATACTTGATTAAGTCAGCATTTACATTTGAGATATAATACATGGTAGTAGTAGTAGTAGTCGTTCCCTAGGCTGCCTGGCCGAACAGCCAGTTTTGCTCATACTGTATTTAGATACAGCACATAACTACTGGTATTCACTGAAGTCCCTGATCATTAGGGCACCCACCATAGCCCAGCTCTTGAGCAGGGAGTGCATTGTAGAAAAAACAATGCATCAATGCAGGAAGAAATATTTTTATTTAGTGTCCATTAAAACTTTATTGAGTAGCAGCAAATCTTTATTTTATCTATACTGTACAGTTTGAGATAAAGGCCTGTCAATATGTAGCCTAATAGCTGCTTTGTAGTAGCCTGGAAAAAAACAAAACACTATACAGTACAGTACAGTACATTACATTATATTATATTATATTATAAATAGGCCTGCAGTATTTGTAATTAAATATTTTAAGAGTACAGTATTAAATACTAAACTTTCACAACAGAGCAACTCTTTTGTCACTCAAGACCCTTGTCAAGCACCACCCATGACATCCCTTCAATCCATTTAACAGTCCTTTTATCTGCAGATGCGGTGTTATCCTCCTGCCCGGACACAGAGGCCCCACTACTACTGCCGGAGGTACCCGTGCAGGACGTCCTCTACCTGGTCTCCTTCATATACCGCGGGCAGGTCGACGTACACCAGCAACACATAGCGTCGTTCCTCAGAACCGCCAAACACCTACATGTCTTGGGGTTGGAGCAGGGTGACAGGGTGAGAACAATGACTGATAAATTAACTACTTCATGACAAGCTACACTATTAATTCAATCTTCCATATTTACTTGTATACTGGTACAGTACATAAAATCATGGAGAGGGTTCAATGACTGCTTAACTAACTACTGCATAACAAACTACAGTAATGTACTCTCAAGTCAATCTTAAGTCCATCTTTCACAAAATATGTGCAAGTATTAACAACATTTTTTAATTGTGATGTTACTGTTACAGCTAGTGGAATCTCCAAGTAAATCGGACGGGACCTCCAGTACATCGGGGAGTGAAGCCGGCGATGACCCCACCCCACAGTTCCTCAATAATAATAACACTAACAACAATAACAATAATGAAGAGGACGAGGCGGAAGAGGAGGACGAGGAAGATGAAGAAGAGGAAAACATAACGGTAATAAGGGTTTTCATTCTTGTTTTCATGTTTTCATAATACAGTAATGTTTTGTTAAATCTTAAACACCTTATTTCCACATAGTGGATGGAGCCATGAAAGAAATACAAGGAAGAGCAGTGGGTGTTAGTGTACCGCTGATAAGGGAAGGAAATGAGTGGAAGTTGCCTGCACTGCTGTTTGCGGACGATACAGTTCTGATGAGTGATAGTGAATGGGAGTTGGAGGGTCTGGTAAATATGCCTCCCCTTAACCTGTTAACTTGTAGAGGAGTTTGCTAGCCACAACCCACTTCTGATCCCCAACAAGATCAAATAAGAGTAGTACCGTAACATATTCAATCATTCAGAGGCCTACAATTATGATGTAGGCAAAACTCTAAATGTATGGTACCTGTTAGCATGGGGCGACATCTGATGAATCAAGCTTTGAGATTCCCCATTATGACAATCTATGCTATGCTATTCTATATTAAATTAAAATTAAAATGCCTATCTATCTATATACTCTGGCACATACCCCATTTTATATTTATTTATATAACTACCGTACATAATATTCCAGGGAGAAGCTGGAGATGGCGTGAAGCAAGAGGTAAAGGATGAGCCTGTTGAAGCAGGGGCAACCCCAGAGGACTCGATCATCGCGGACGGTAGGATCGACCTCAACTATTACCTCCAACAAGCCATCCAAAGTGCCTCAATGCCTTGCCCATTATGTAAAAAGGTAAGTAGTTTTAATTTTCTTTGTTACTTTAGATGTGTAGAATTTTGATTACTTCTGCTACCTAGGGGACATGATCATTCCCGGGGGTTGTGTAAAGACTAGTTCTGCATATGGTGAGATGGATGTGTAAGGCCACAATGAGAGAGGAATTAGCAAAAGCAGAATTGAAGTGTGGCATGGTATAGACTTAGAGTCTATGAGTGAGGTGATGCATACTGGCAGACTGTCATTGTTTGGTCATTTTGAAAGAATGGATAAGGAATACATTTATGGAACTCGACAACTTAACTGAAATGCATCCTAAATATAGCAAACAAAACATTAACTAAGTCTCTTAAATAAAACAAACGCTAAACAAAATTGCAATACGATAACAATTATTTACATTTCAATTATCACAACAAATAAATACAGGCTGCCACCTGGCTAGTGCAAAGCTTGGTAAAAGTATGGAAGTGGTTGGAAGGATGACAGTTAGTAGGCCGAGGATGACCTATCCTGAAGAAGGATTTCTTTGTTAGGGGACTTGATGGACACTATAGTCTATAGGGGGATCACACAGAATGGAGAGACTATGACCAAGGCATACCGGTACTTGGGCTAAACTTTGAAGTATCTGTTCAACCTATGGTAACTATAGTATAATAATATGATACTATGGGCGGGTGGAGGTTGAAATAGGGGAGCTATCCCCCCGCCAAAGGTGGCTTTCTAGGGCCTTTCCTAGCTGATGCTGAGAGGATTGGATTCTAGTCATGTGATGATGGGCTGGTCATCAGAGTGAGAGTTGAGCATTCCCTGCCATACCCATAGCTTACTCTGACTGTTCCTTTCACTTGTATATTTTCTAGATCTCAAGTGGCGGCGTCTCTTCCATGGATTGACCTTTCTACTGCCAACCTAGAGGTTGGCAGTCTGGGAGCCAAAGCGTCACATTTTTCCCTTTCCCCTCAACTTTCCCTTCATAATTGTTAAGGGGCACAAGGCCCTGGGTGGGGCTTTGGTGTCCCAGGCATGTCCACACCCTCCTCAGCCTGGGAATAGCTTTGGTCACCTGGGCTTCTTTAGTGGTAAAGCTGGGAGGGTTCTGCAGGGTGCTTGGTTATGGCCTTGGACTTGCTCGGGACCTTTGGGCTGTTCGGTCAGACAGCCTGGAGAACAACAACAACTATGATGCATACAAAATAAATGAGTAATTATATTCTTGTGAAAATGCTTAATAATCCCATTTTTTCACCAGGAATTTAAGAGTCAGTCCGGGCTGAGAGATCACATCCGGCTTCACACTGGTGAGAGACCATTCGAGTGCGAGTTCTGCCAGATGAACTTTGCCCGCGCCTCCCACCTCAAACGACACCGCCGGATGCATACTGGGGAGAAACCCTTCATGTGTCGGATCTGTGGCAAAGACTTTTCTCGAGGGGACAAGCTCAAAGATCATCTGAGGAGACACGATGCCGAGGACAAGTTGACCAAAATCCGGAAACAGATCTACAATCCAGAAGATGGCACCACCACAGAGGCTGATTCCTCTGAAGCGGTGACGGCGGCGGCGGCAGCAGCGGTACAGGCGGCTACTGGGACTCCTCCATCACAGGTACCATGCAGTAATAGTAATAATATAAGCTGGTGTTTTCTGTGGCCATAAGTTTCAATTCTTCATATACAATTAATTAATTGTGGCAATTATAAATTAGCCCTATTCCATTTATTGTAAGATTAATGATTAGTACGAGTTATATCTGTTACACAGGCTGTGGCCTGGTCGTTAGCGCGTCTGACTGCTGATGCAGTTCGATCCCACGTCGTGCCATTGGTAGATGACAAGAGTTTGGACATTCAGGTCTAGCAATTCATAGCAAATGTCCAATTAAGTCCCTGTAACAAGGGCATGCCCTAGCCCTGTCAATCAAGGGAGTGTTTGGCATTAAAAACTGCATCTGCATCAAAGCTTCTTTTTCATAGTAAGAGTTAACTAATAACTAACTTGGTAGGGAGGAGGTTGTAGGCACCAGTCGTTCAGGGAATTACTCCTGGGGAAAGCCTTAGGTGGAGTATAAGGATTGCTAGACATCCTGTTTCATCACCTGGTCTCCTTCGCTGTTTTTTTTTTTTTTTTTTTTTTTTTTTTGTGCATCAGTTATACAAAGAGCAATTCTAGCGTGATCTTAAGATATACACACTCTTTTTACAACTTAACTCTTTTTTTCAAATTTCTTATTTTGGCGTAGGGATGCGGCGACCCCACCGCCCGCCACTTTGGTGGTGCAATCAGTTTCTGTAGCAGTGGACCACTGTGCTTGGTAGCTTTCAGCCAGGGCCCCACTGGGGTTAATAAAATAGAAAAAGTGTGGTGGAACTGCCATCCGGGTGAGTGACTGCTCTGGGTCTGCTCCTTCAGTGCTAAGGGTCATAATTCACTGAGTGAAAATGGCACTGGAGTGAGTCAATGGGGGCATGTCTGGGAGCCTTGAGACAGTTTCTGCCATGGTCATCCCTTTGGGGGCGCTTCCTCTGGAAGCAGGATGTCAGATTGATGATGATGACGAGTTAACTAATATTTATAATGTGAATGTATTCATTATCATTAATTTTACTTTGATCTAATATCAATATTAAAAACTTGACTAGTAAAGAAAGTCATAAGAAAGTTGCCTGGAATAATGTCATTAAGATGTGACACTGAAACTATGATTCTTATTGATCACATAACAAACAAAAGGAAATATGTACAACAGGCCTACTGGCATTAGTAACAAGGTAGATCTTTTAACAATCACTTAAATCAATCTTGCCATTAGAACATGAGACTGGAACCGCACTCTGTGTGGAGCACTCAGTCTTTAAATATATGTATGTATATGCTCAGGCACACACCTCATAGCTGGGGGTGGCCGACTCAAGACAGAGCCAATTTATATATACCGGTACCCTTGATATATGTATACAGTATATATGTATGTACACCCTTGAGCCTGCAAAATATGTTTGTATGTATTATTATAATTATTTATTCTAGGTACTGACAACGAAGACCAATAAAACGCCACCGGAGCCCAGCTTGATGCCCCCTGCCAAGCGTTCCCGGGGCCGACCCCCCAAGAACCAACAATCACTACCCCAGTACCAGCAAGCCATGGCTCAGATCCCCACGTCAATGGTGCCGCAGGGGGAGGGCTATATGACCTCACCTCTCATGCTTGGGGTCACTAGTATCGGTGAATGTATCCTTAGGCCCATCAATTAAAAATATTAGTTGTAGCCTTAGTAACAAAAATTTGAGGTGGTCATGAGTAGGACAAGTCCTCAAACTTTGAGACCCAACTTTATTGCTTTTAAGTGGAGGTTTTTAGTTTGCTCCCTAGACTTCCATCAAGATTAAAAAAATACCCCCAAGACCCCCTTTCGTGATACATGTGTTCATTATTCGGTAGAATAATGTTCCGGCCAATGGCCAGTTCTTTACAACAGGCTCGCTATTGCTAACCAGGAAAAAATTGACACCTAAATAGCACGATGTCTTGAAATTGACGTAAGTGGGGCAATAGATCTTAAAATCGGTAAACTAATGGGGCGAATGTCATAAATTACCAAAAAATGCATAATTTTATCTTGAAGGGGGGGTCTTGGGGGTATATATTAAAGCTTGATGGAGGTCTAGGAAGAAAACTTAAACAAATAATAAATAGATAAACAAAACTGTATATAAAAATCTCCCCTTAACTGTAAGTGTAGATATCTAGCACAGATGGACTGGATATAAACTTCATTAACCCCTTCTGTAGCAGCGATGTCCTCTGCATTTTATTTGTATTACTATTTGACGATTTTATTCAGCTTAGGAAGGACGTCTACCAATTTAAAAGGTACAGACTATCTGAATTAATCCTTGTAGCTACCATATATCCTTCCTAAGCAACATAAAATGTTCTAAATGTAGCTGAAATCAAATACAAAAGACGTCATCGGTATAGAAGGGGTTAACACCGAGACGAAACACTTTTTTGACAACATTTTGCTTCTATAGTAGTTTCTACAGGTCAATTTTTACTATTATTCAGTAGTATTGACAAATTTATCATATAATGGATGGGGATAAACGTCTTAAAACAGTAGGCTGAATGGGGCCAAATGGATACAACCCAGAGAGGGAGGGAGAGAAGAAAAAAAAAACGAGGCGGGCACCCTTAAGTGAGGAGTACCTATATCTGACTTGGTATTCTGTTCTTATTCAATCTTAATAAATAACTTTTCTTTATCCATTCAACTACTCCGCATTTAATTCCCAGAGCTTGCTCTTCCATTCTGGAACACTCGTGCATTTCCTTATTACTGTACTGTACTTAGCCTGTTCACATTAGATGCCATTCTGAAATAACTATATAGCTTCTAGTTTCGAAAGGTCCTCATCAATTGCTGTCCATGTCTTGCTTCCATTATAAAAGACTCCTATACTTCCCTGTCGGGGCTGTTCGGCCAGGCAGCTTAGGGAACGACAACAACAACTTCCCTGTTAATTAGTCCATCTAGCCCATTCACACCGGTGGTCTGTTTACACTTCTTAATGATAAAAATTTACCTGAAGTGCTATAAGTGAAGCATTAATAATTAAGTGCTCCTCCTCAAATGATGTGTATATTCATTCTGTCTAACTTCTCAGAGTTTATTATTTACACGGACTCACTTAACCTAAAGGAGTGATAAGGTAGACGAGCCAATTAGTACCTGGTGGTCCAATTAACACTTCAGCATGATTGTCTTTTTGCCTTTATTCTACAGTTAGATGATGTTATGCAGTTTAAGAAGGACCTAAGTTATTCAGAGGGTCGATTGAGATCTTATGTAACCCTTAGAGTCATCGAGGAAGACTATAAGCTAAAGCAAATTGTCTAATGGTAACCCGAATAAGATGAACATTATGTCATTCTGCTGAAAGGGTTAAGGCGATGTCACACGACCGCTTGTTCCGCCAATTTTCCATCAAGTTTTTTCTTGCACTATTTCTTGGTATTTTCGCATTGGAATCAACAACTAGATTGACTTTATATGATTTTAAGAGATTGAAATAATATACAACTTTAATTCAGAAGATGCCAGACCACAAGTGCCTAAACAAATTACCGGATAAAGCTCTCGTGTGACACCAGCTATACAGTATCTATGAAAGTAATGAACCACAAAAATCGATAGAGTTGGATTAACCCCTTCTGTACCGGCCGTGTCCTTTTAGCTTTATTCGGGCTACTATTAGACGATTTTATGCCGTTTAAAAAGGGCCGCCAGCCATTAGCAGGCTTCGAACTATATAACTTGACCCTTTTTACTTCCACAGATTCTTTTTAAACTGAACAAAATCGTCTAAATATAGCTACAATAAATCTAGAAAGAACGTCGCCGGTACAGAAGGGGTTAATAGAAGTGTCAAAATGTACCTCGACTTATCGTACATTTTGATCCAGAATGTATACACCTAACTAGACTACATAATTTTTTTGTAGAGTATTTTCATGTTACTTGGACTAGCATGTACAAATTATCTAGCCTATCCTTCCTGTTTTCAAGACAAATGTTAATATATCTTGTGTACAGTTGGTGCAAATAATCAAAGCTCCACATTTCCCGCATCATCCGCTCCCATCACTCTCATCCACCGAAGACTAGAGATTCTTTAGTATACTGACTGGACAACTTTATACCTCAGTGCCATTTTGGAGACTCAGAAACGGTCTACAATACCGGTATATAGTTTGATTTGACTCGTTCTGATATCTTTGAAATTAATCTTGTATTTTTTATCAGTACACTTATGTCTGAAAATCTGAAAAATATTCTTGCTGTTCATGTCATTTGGCTCTCGAGTCGGCCACCCCCAGCTTTAAAAAAAAAAAAAAAAAAAAAAAAAAAAAAAAAAAAAAAACCTGAGTATTATAGATAGATAGATAGTTCATGTCATCAGTATTAACATACAATTGGTTACAAATATACTTCTAGTTCATATAATTGATAATAACCTATTGATTTGAATATCTATACCTAAAGGCATTAATGAATTACAATGTAAAACTTGCCAAACAAACAAACCACAACCAGAAACCGCACAATATAAAGACAAACAAACTTATACAAATTACTATGTTGGGATAACATACTGAAGATATAGCAGAACAATATTAAATTAAAAAACATAAAACTATGTGGTTGAGTATATACTGTACATAAAAAAAACATGAAAAAATAGTACTGTACTGTATGTGGAAGTACCGGTAATATATAATGCCGAAGACGAATACATTTTTCAGTTGTCCATTGTGTGTACTAAAGGTTTTCTACCAATTACAAACTTCACCCTCCATGACTCACCGGGAGAATTATTTGTTTATACACTAGTTAAAAGTCGAGTCACGCAAAACTTATTCCGGCAATTTTGGAAAGTAATGTTGGTCTGGCACTTTATGAAATTAAGTTAGTTAAGAATTTATCCAATCGAGTTCATCATAATAGAAAAAGTTTGTCATAAGCGCCATAATCATAACAGTAAAAGCTGGCGTTTTCTTTTGTCATAAGCGCCAGTTCTCCACAACGGATTCAATAGCACCAACTAAACAATAGCGCCAACTAAACAAACAAGCCAAAGTCAAAATATAAAAACTAACAAATTTTTAAAATCACTAGTGTATGTGGAAATACAGTAAAAGTCCGTTAATCCGACGACCGATGATTCGAATCTCCCAATAGTCCGAATTTTTCAATTTGAGGCCAAATACGAATTCACCCGATGGTCCGAATTTCAAGAAGTCCCAAAGTCCCCTTTTTGAGGCATTAGTCCACTCAAATGACACATAATGGAGCACACACATATCATATGTTCATGAATTCACTTTAAAAGTTTACCATTGTCATTGTAGCCTATTACCTACTTCAAAACATTCAGATTAATGGTCAAAGGAAGCTACTGATATAAACGTAAACACCTTCTTCTTCTTCCACATCGTCTGCTAGAGAGTTTGTTTTGCTCTTGAACGCATCCTTGGGACGCTCCGATGCGCTACTGGCTTGCACCGCATTTTCTGCAAGCGCATTCAGTCTTGAGCTTGAAAACGCACCTTTGGACGTATTAGTCTTGAGCTTGAAAACGCACCTTTGGACGTTCCCATACGCTACTATTTATAGTTCAGTGATCGGAGCGTCCCAAGGGTGCTTTCAAGACAACAAGACAAGGGTGCTTTCAATACAATATAATATAACAGAGCACGTCACAAAAGGAAAATCACAAAATTAAAATTACAAGAACCTCTCAGGGAAGTGCCGTTGTTAAGGCATTACTTCCCAAACCACATCTGATCTGATCTTCAAGAGCAAGACAAACTCGCTAGTAGACGGAAGAAGAAGAAGACGTTTATATCAGCAGATTCCTTGGACCATTAATCTGAATGTTTTGAAGTAGGTAATAGGCTACAATGACAATGGTAAACTTTTGAAGTGATTTCATGAACATATGATATGTGTGTGTGCACCATTGTGTCAGTTGGGTGGCCTAATGCCTCAATGTTTTCGTCATACACAGGTTCATAGGGGTAAAGTCCGATAATCCGAAAAATCCACTAATCCGAACGAGGGCCGGTCCGCTGCCCTTCGGATTAACGGAAGTTTACTGTAGTTTATTATGAAATTTAAAAACATAAAACATATCTTATCAAAAATTTACCTTCAGTTAGTTGCTGTTATCAATGTTAAAGGCTCTAAACTATTGCCAGAAAAAAAGTTGCTGATCAAATATTGCTGGAAAAAGCGTTTGTCTGATTCACCCGTAAGGCTCTCCATGCCTTCCCAAAAATGTCATTACTCCATTTTCTGTGGTAACCCTGGAGACCTTTGTATATAGAAGTCTTATTATTAAGTCTCAAATTTCATAGACCTAACTATTGATAGATTGTAAAAGTAACAGTCGGTTTGTTACTTGGTAAAGAGCTACGATATAATAGTATCAGCTGTGATCACTTATGAGGGATTGGTCATACAGGTCTGTCCCAATCATAACTTGTGTCTTACGGTACCTCTAGATTTTATAATTAAACAATTAACACTCTTAGTAGCTTGGTATAAAGCGTTGCAGTTAGGTGATGCATACTGGCAGACTACATTGGTTTGATCTTTTCCAGAGTATGGATAAAGATAACTTGTAGTACATTATTAGTATGGTAATTGAGGGAAGGACAACAGGCGATAGACCAAGGAAGACTTGGAACAAGGTCCTACAAGGAACCGTACAGTATGGCTAGCAACATCAGGTGACCTGTGTAAAACGTGGAATTACCTTTCAACCGATACAGAACTAAGCCTTTAATATCAAGTTTTCTTCAATTTTGTCACATTTTCCATGAGAGAATTTAACCCCCGCACTTCGGCAGGCCTCTTATACGCCACACCGAACCTTTACTGCGAAACTCGGTAGGCCTCTTATACTCCCGCGAGCGTAATATTCACGACCGCATAACACAACAACCCGACGACATAGTGTTGTCCGGTCAACACCAAGATCAAGATAACAGTATGTACTTAAATTTCCAATTAAGTATGTCTTTCTACTTATTACCATTGCTAAGCTATTAAGAAAATAAGGCCAAAACGTAAAACACGTGCTGATTCCGCGGGTACGGAGTGTAAGAAGATTGCCGAGGCAGAAGGGTTAAAATGTAAAACTTCCAAATCAAACGAAGAAAAAATAGAAAACGCACGCTATAAAGACAAACAACTTATGAAAATCCCTATGTGAAAATAACATATTTAAGATTTAGCAAAACAATATTGTGAAATTTTAAAATATAAAAGTTAATGTTGTGAAGGTATGACATGACGATGATTGTGACTGACTGACCGAACCCATTAACCGTGAGTTGATCAAACTTCCGTACTAGTTTGTAATTGTGCCATAATATCAAATCCACCGAAACTGTGGCCTTACCCTCTCACTTGCTTCCTGGACAAAAGTCGGATAACAAATTATTTTATATACACACAACAATCAATATAACAGATTTTCTTATTAGGATAGGTAAATTTATACTTAAGGATTTTTATTTATTGTTTCTGTCCAAGGGCTTGCATTGTGATAATTGTTATAGTCATTTCATATTTTCCGCTATATACATTAATAGTGCGGTTGACAATCTAAAACAATCATAGTTGAGACTCAAATATCCATGTGTCATAGTTGTGCAATTACTTAAAACAAATACTAAATTACTGTACTTCCATGTACTGTATATACAGGTACTTTAAACTTGCAGACAGTTACCATACCTTTCAACATCAATTATGGGATAATATTAATTTCACAGATCATTAAATATTGGCGTTCCTGTACCTTAAGCATCGAGAGGAATATTTAAGCCAGTCGCTAAACTTTTGTCTGGCTCTGTCTCAAGTCGGCTACCCGCAATACAAAAAAAAAAATAAAATAAAAAATAAATGGGGTATGTGCCAGAGTACTGTATATGTATGTATTACCAACCTTTTGATAACCCTGGCTCAAAATAACCTATTTCCAGGCCCCTGATTCCTTGCGAGGTCTTGGGGGAAGAATGTTATTGTTTATTCCCATACAAGTCAAAAGATAATTCAAATATAAGGCTATACCACTCAATGTATTAAAGCTGGCAATTTATGAAAATTATGAAGTGTTCATCTTGCTAGCTATTATTTTGATCCTGTAAGAATCCATGGATATTTGAGTCACCATAAACACATTGCATAGTAAATTGACATATTAATTTTCTATTTTTCTGTATTTTATAGGATTTTATATTGCAGCAAGTAGAACCTCATCAATTCTAACTAATCAAGGCAAATATTACCCATGATATTGTTAAAAGATATGGAGAAATACATGTTAGGTGTGCACTAGTTGTATATTTGACTTTGCTGTCTCAAGTGTGAGGTCTCTGTGCTAGTAAACATTAATATACAAACATGTCTTACTTTTGTTGAACAATTTTGGATTTCATGTATTGTGTATTATATTTTTTCTTAACAAAATATTTTGCATTAGAGACTTAAAATTATGAAGTTAATTGTAATATGCTCTTAATGCTTACTTTCAAATTTCATGCTCAAATCTAATTGCAAAAACCATATGATCTCATAAGACTTATTGCAAAGAAATCTTCCAAGCTATGTATTATGATATTGTACATTACACATTTACTTTATAAGGAAGTAGATGACTATGAAAGACATTGATTAGCTATGTTGTATCTGTCATGTATGGCTATAGATATTATGGTGAAAAAATATGCTTGTACATTATGAAGATTTGAAGTAAAGTGTTTTGTTATTTTGTAAAGCATCGGCTACTGTGCCTTGTCAACTCTTCTGGACTATCTAACTAGTCTTGATTGTTATCTTAAATGTCAACAAGGATCATCTACCAGTTCTATGTATTGAGTCGACCGTTCTTGGGCAACATGACATGGGGAGGTTGTGGATGAAGGCGTAGATAACTAACCTGGTCAATCATGAGTTTAAAATGTAAAACTTGCCACAAAAAAAAAAAAAAAAAAAAAAAAATGCACTGTATAAAGACCAACAAACTTATAAAAATCACTATGTGAATATAACGCATTGAAGATTTAGCAAAATAATTGTATGATACATAAAAAACAAAATACGTTCCCAATCTTAAAATTAAACTAATTCAGTAGATAGCATAATTATGATTGCCATACCATGTAAATTAATTTTATAACCTTGGAATATATAGAAAACAAAATTTTAAAATATGCATAACTTTGGTGATGTTTGTAATAGTTTTGTGTTCTTTTATTTCAAAATTTTATTTTGCTAAATCGTTATTTCCACATAGTGATTTTGATAAGTTCTTTTGTCTTTATATTGTGTCGTCCCAGTTTGGTTTGTTTATTTTGCAAGTTTTACATTATAATATTTGATTATCAAAATATTTCAGTTCAGTTTAAATTATGGAGGACCTGCTAAGTGTTGTTCTCCCGCAGCGTAATGTGTAGGGGTTGGCGGGGATGACTCAAATATAGCGTGTATCTACTTACTATAAGGCAATATTCCAACGCTTTAGTGTAACATTATTATTCTCCCTTGTAATTAGTATCAGTCTCATCATACTCATCAATCACTCACGGTATATCTATCTGTATATAGAATGCCTACCAACTATGCAATAGACTCCATTACAATTAAGGTATGTTTTCTCTGATCGTAAGTATTAGCTGTATACCGGTACTTTGCTCCAGGGTGTCAAACGAAAGTGTAGGCCATATATTATACTGTAGTCTTTATTATTGATATGTCTTGATAGCCTAGTGCTTAGTGTGCGGAATTTCGGTGTGAGTATCCTAGGTTCGAGTCCTTGGAGTACCACATGTATTCATTACTTTCATTTGCTTGATTTCACTAGTTAGGTATATTTGTAAATTAATTGGCGAGTTTGTGAAATCAAATATGAATTTATGCAAAGATGAAATTGTGTTTATAGTTAATATGTCTTTGGAAATGACAAAATGGCCAGAACAATGCAATTTCATGATCTTTGTCTTGTGTTCCTTATCATATTTGATGATCTTTGTCTTGTGTTCCTTATCATATTTGATGATCTTTGTCTTGTGTTCCTTATCATATTTGATGATCTTTGTCTTGTGTTCCTTATCATATTCATTCAAGTCTTCAAACAAAATTGCTCTGGTTTGACACCCTGCTTTGCTCACTGATGTATGAGGCTGACCTATTTAAACTAACCCCTAGTTATGTACACTTGTGAGTACTAATATATATGTACCCATTTGAATCAGTATGCATATAGGCCTACTCAGGCACATACCCCATAGCTGGGGGTGGCGAACATAAGCGAGACGCTAATTATATTCCAAATACATTCATACTACTTTTCCTTCAATATAAAAAATCACTGAGTGGATCCAAAATAATGTGGGCAACTGTACAAATGCTAGGTATCCAGTTTCATATCCCTTTTGTAAAAACATACATTTTACATTAATGTATCTACACAGAATTGATTTAGTAAAAATTATGGATTTTTGATGAATGAAAACAATGTTGATTTTTACATAATATACAGTACAGGTTTGTGTACTAGATGTATTATGGCTCGTGTTTAGGACATAAGACTGAAACCACACTCTGTGGATGAAGCAGTCTTTATACTTGTATGTGTGTATGTATTTCAGCTAAAATTCTATGTTAAAAGCTTAAACTAGATAATAGCCCGAAACTCGCAAGTCGTTGAAGTCGTCAATTCCAGAGAAGTGTATATTCACTTACTAATATACTGAGAATTTAAATTTATTGGGTGACAAAACTGGGCAATGTATTGTTATGGTACTAGATTGAGTGCGAGAGGGAATACAGGAATATTTGCTTGAAGTTGCATTGTTTTGGCCATTTTATCACATCCAAGGGCATAACTTGAACTTTGTATTATTTTGAACATCGTCTTTAACACCAATAACCCCAAATGCATATCTAAAAAAATATTACTAAAAACAAGGGACATACCATAGTTTAGAACTGGATATGAAAAGTCTCGTTTTTAGTTTAAGAAACTCGATAACTTCACTGAAATGCCTACCAAACTCAGTAAACAAAGCGATAACAATAATCGCAACTTAAATATTAGCCAAATCGAGATAACTAAATAGAATCGCCATGCCTGTAATCCTGTAATAACTTATTTTGATTCACCAAGTTCTATCAAACAGGATTTAAGCTAGGCCGTGTTGTCCCGTCTCCAATTCTACTTTTATCCTATATAGTGGTGTATATGAATGAACTTTTGCTCTAGGGTTGTTTGTAAATGACCACCTACAAGTTTCGTTCTATAAGGAAGTTGGAGCTATAGACATTGATATTTAGCACAATTACCAGATAAAGTACGGTTGTAGTGCACTTAATGTATGTATGTAGCCTATATACTCAGGCCCAATCCCCATTTTTTTTTTTTTATTACACTTATAAATACATAAAACACAACTCAACAGTGTTTCTACATTGAGCAACCTACATCAATACATTATTGCATTTCTGTTCCATATCGATGTTTACGGCTCCAACTTCCGTACAGTCTGCAACTCGCAAGTGATCATTTACTGAATGAGCTGTTAATCAACCATTAACCTCTTCAGTCCAATGATGCCTTTCTTCCTCTTATTCTTGCTATAACTAAACAAATATATTTAGTTTAGGAAGGACCTGTGGGAGTCACAAGGATTGGAGAATATATATTTTACTCCTTTGATCGCTAGAGACCGTTCCTAAGCTAAATAGAATCACCTAACGGTAGCCAGAATATATTGAAGAGTTGCACAAATGTGTTAAGGGGGTTAATACCATTTCATCCTCATCAAAAGGTTGTACAAATTCCTGTATCTTTCTAATGAGCGCAATGCACAAATATGTTCTTGGTTATACTATTCCAGTTCAGTGATATCAGTATTATTATTGCAAAAAGAAGTCTGGAAAGGATAAGAAAGAAAATAGTGAGGAATTAAGCTGTTGTTGAAGTATGTTTCAGTCTGCAAAGAATGACACTGCCAAAGCCGTTCCATATATCCCCACAGACTAATAGGTAATAAGGATATTTTGTGTCTTTGATTACGAGAGGCCTTTATCCGTGATAAAATAAATTGTCTAACATTACAAGAAAACAAGGTATAATTGTACTCAAGTTAGTTTTAAGCCACTTGACTACGAATCTTCTCTCCTAATCTGAATAATAAATACCACCTTATTTTAACCAGAATATAAATAAACTACTTTCATACTTTTTAGTTAGTCTTTCCATTTACGTACGGTTTATTAAAATAAATTATTAGTTCTTTGTCAATTTTAACACAATCCCAGCCTTAAATCTAATCCTCGCATGGTCAATTTCTAAGGCAAGAGACTACCTTCGAAATTAACCAGGCAAGGAACACATGTTAGCAGAGGATCTGCTCAAAATCCAGAAGAAAAATCATAATTTTTGTTTATGCTTACATACATACATGCACTATAACCCAAACATTACGTTACTTCTTCTGCACCAGATATTAAATGTTTATAAGCAAATATTAATGTTTGTGAGATCTGAATATACTTGCAGAAATTATGACTTCCATTTTTTTTTCTGTAATAATTAATTCATTCCAGTTATCTGTTTTGAGTGCCTTAAAGTATTTATTTCCATAGAGAAGTGTGACACCTAACTATTTTTATAATGAAATTTATTATTTTTTCACCTGATTTAAATGTGAATCATAGCCGTTAAGGAACTTGTTGATTTGTAAATAAAATATATTACAGTTCATATTGTATTTTCTTTACACTGTTATAGTATTAGCTTTAAGAAAAAGCATAAATGAGGAAGGACATACAGGAAAGAGAGATACAGAGGTTGGTGAATGGGCCAGTGTCGTACCACTGAAAGGGGGGGATAAAAGGAAGCCTTGAAGTTGGTTGAATTCTCTATTGACGAAGGCAGACCAGAGTACCAACCTTGTAAGTCATTAAATGAGGTTGCAAGGGTTGGAAAGAGAGGTGCCTTCTGACACGATAGCCACTTGGAGTAATTTTGCTTATGGCCAATCCCGAAGGGATGAAGCACTTAGCAGTAGATACTGTGAGTTTTTGTATCTCGTAAGACAAACTACAGCCTGTTTTAAATTTGTTCTTAAGCTGGCAGTGAACTTAGCATTTCAATTAGGACATCAGCTGCTAATGAAGTAAACCTTTTGCCATATTTAAAATAAACGGAGTATACATCTTGGATATTATCATACTACAGTATTAAACAGTACTGTATAATGAAAAATCTCATTGATGATTTAAGTTTTCTGATGGAGCATCTTTGGAGTGAACATGCACTCTTGAGCTGATATACAAAGTTTTCTTGCATGGTTTGTGGTTGGGGAAAGTTCAGAGAACTAAAATACTGCCGATCGTGACAATGAGAGCACTCTCACTTCATCTGAAAGGAAAAGTATGTACCGTATGATTCGTGCAATGACATACGCTTCAGAAACGTGGCCATTCACTCGGGCCGCGCTCCAGTCTGATCGCAGCATGCTTGAGCCGTGGTATGATTGGGCCGTGGCATACTAATTGTTATTTGCCTCCCTGCTGGCAATATATATGATGATGACAATAAGTCATGGGGGAGTGAGAGGGGCAAAGCCACCCCTCAACCCATTATTGTATTAGATTAACTTGCTCATGTAGTAATGTACACCCTATGTGGTGGATTGTGTTCTTTTATTTAATAGTTTTCATTTTAGTAAGCGTTGTTTCCACATAGCGATTTTGATAATTTAATTTGACTTTATATTGTCCTTGTCCCAATTTTGGTTTGTTTAGTTTGCAAGTTTTACATTTTAATTTTAATTAAATTGTATCCAACGGCAGTCAAACTAGACGAGAACGTGATTGCGAGCATATGAGTAATGTAAACGAAGCGGGTGATACGCCCGAATACTAAATGGGCTGTGGCCCAATTGGGATTCGGTCCAACCGACATGGGACCGGATTACTACACCCAAATGTGTCGTGCCGTGCCATGAAAAAGATGCAACATAGTTTTGGACCGTGTCCGTTTGGATTTAATTTATTTATATACAGTATATAGGCATATATATATATATATATATATATATATATATATATATATATATATATATATATATGCCTATATAATATATAGGCCTATAAATAAATTAAATTCTTTAAAATATATTCTTAACCCGGGAGCTGCCGGAAGACTCTCCTGAGTAAGTAAAATTAAAAATCAACTTTTGACATCGAAAAAAAAAATATTTTTTTTATTTTTATTTTTTTATTTTTTTATTTTTTTTTGGCCCCTGGGCCATGCAAAATCTCAGTCCTCTACCTCCCCTCCTTCCCCACTTTCCTCCTATCCCTCAGTTATCACCTATTTTCCCTATTATTCCCTTATTCTGAGGTATATTTTCGTGCTAACATTAGCGAGTTGCAAGCAGGGTGTTGTCATCACTGATAGCAATTGAGTGCAAGAGAGAGAGAGAGAGAGTATCGATCGACTGTGTCGCAGTGGCCTTGGGGAAAATTGGCGGGAAGGTAGCTTGCCTCACCCATACATTATACAACTCGCGGGCTATATCTCCGATTTTGACCATCCAAACGCTGTTTTCACTTGTTTTATTGTTGTTTCAGGTTAATACCTTTATAATCAACCCATAATAGGCGCATATGGATAATTATTAATGCTATTAATGGTACAATGAATATTTTAGTGACGAAAAACCTCAAATACGTCAGCACTTCAGAGGTTAATTAATTCAGTTCAGTAGAAAGTATGATAAAGTTTACTGTACTGTACTGTAGTGACGAAATACTTCAGCTCGTCCAAAAGAAAGACAAAAAAAAAAAAAAAAAAAATATATATACTGTATATATATATATATATATATATGTTTCTATGGTATGGGAGGGAGAAGAAGAGAAGTAGTGGAGGAGGAGGTGGGGATCAGGAGGTCAGAAGTGTGGGAAGCCATGAAAAGAGTGAAGTTGGGGAAAGCACCAGGAACAGATGGAGTGTGTGGGGAAATGTTGAGGTATGGTGGTGAGATAGTGATAGAATGGGTATGGAAAATGTGGAAACTAGCATGGGAGAAGGGGAGTGCACCCGATGACTGGAAGACTGGCATAATAGTCCCCCTATATAAGGGTAAAGGGGAAAGAGGAGTGTGTGGTAACCACCGAGGAATATGTCTTCTAAGCGTAGTAGGGAAGGTATACA
Organism: Lithodes maja; assembly: GCA_037953745.1. Taxonomy (NCBI): domain Eukaryota; kingdom Metazoa; phylum Arthropoda; class Malacostraca; order Decapoda; family Lithodidae; genus Lithodes; species Lithodes maja. The sequence goes on from JBAKBP010018899.1 coordinate 43,846, forward strand.
GTAGGGTAGTGATTGAGAGAGTGAGAGTGAGAACGGAGAAATGGATAGGCGACGAGCAGGGAGGCTTTAGGAAGGGAAGAGGATGTGTAGATCAGATTTTTACCCTGAATTGTGTTGTGGAGAAGTATCTGGAGAAGAAACAAAAGGTGTATGTTGCCTTTATGGACTTGGAGAAGGCATATGACAGAGTGGATAGAGAAGGTTTGTGGAAAGTACTTAGAATATACGGAGTAGAGGGCAAGTTGCTGAAAGCAGTGAAGAGCATGTATGAGGGTGCAAAGGCGGCAGTACGTGTGGAGAATGAGCAGAGCGAGTTCTTTGACCTGAATGTTGGTTTGAAACAGGGGTGTGTGATGTCCCCGTGGTTGTTTACTGTATATATGGATGGAGTTATGAAAGAAATACTATCAAGAGCAGTGGATGTTGGTGTATCGCTGAAAAGGGAGGGAATTGAGTGGAAGCTACCTATACTGCTGTTTGCGGATGATACAGTTCTGATGAGTGATAATGAATGGGAGTTGCAGGGTCTGGTAAATGAGTTTGGAACAGTGTGCGAAAAACGGAATTTGAAGGTAAATACGGGGAAGAGCAAGGTTATGGTCTTCGAAAGGGGTGAAGTCACAGAGTGTGAGGTGAAGCTGAACGGTCAGGCTATGGAGATCGTCAACTCTTTTAAGTATCTGGGCAGTGTGTTGAGTAAAGATGGGACTATGAATGAAGAGGTGCGGGAGAGGGTACAACAGGGGAAGAGGGTTGTAGGAACGCTAAAAGCAGTAACAAGAAATAGGGTGGTCAGTATGGAAGTGAAGAAGTCCTTGCATGACAGTGTGGTAATCCCGACACTGACTAACGGAAGCGAAGCATGGACGTTGGTTGAGAGACTCAGACCAAGAGTGAGAGCAGTGGAAATGAATTACTTAAGGAGTGCGTGCGGAATTACATGGAGGGATAGACAGACTAATGAGGAAGTAAGAAGGAGGTGTGGTGTGGAGGTAGATGTGCTGGAAAGTGTGAAAAGGAACAACTTGAGATGGTTCGGCCATATGGAACGTATGGAAAGCGAGAGAATGACTAAGAGGGTGTACGAGAGCGAGGTGGAGGGACAGAGGGGGAGAGGTAGACCGAATATGAGGTGGAAGGATGGAGTGAGGAACTACATGAATGAAGGCGGTGCTGGTTGGGGGGAGGGGCGTCGACTGACTGGGGACAGAGGTGCATGGGGGCGGTTCGTTCGTGGCCACCCCTTCGGGGATCACGGCGTCAGGCAATAGATAGATAGATAGATATATGTTTCTAGTCTCTCAGTGGGGATCGAACCATCGACCAATAGAACCGAACCATCGACCAATAGAACGATAGCCGACGCTTAATCAATCGTCGGCTATCGTTCTGTTGGTCGATGGTTCGATCCCCACTGAGAGACTAGAAACATTTAGTGGCTCACGTGTATTTGTGATATATTCTCAGTATATATATATATATATATTTTTTTTCTTTTTTTTTGGGACAAGCTGAAGTATTTCGTCACTACAGTACTGAAATGCTGGGTGTGAAGGGAATTCATGGTCTCCTGAAATTTCCCCAGGCTACCTTTAGGATCAACTTTTCCTGGTACCTGGCGCGGGGTACGAACCTCTGAAGGGAATTTAACCCCCCTAAAAACCCACAGGTTTTGAGATGCCTTGGGTGGGGTTCGAACCCTGGTTAGTGACCCAACCATCACCACCAGGCCCGCGCGCTAACCCCCTGTACTACCACGGACGTACTAAAAGTATAGCAACCTTAGTCCGATTTTTAAGAACCAGGTGATAGTCTCGTGGTGTTATCACGTGATGAGTTTATTGGACTTACCATCTCCGACTATTTTACGCTATACCTGACGTCAACTCGGGTTAGTATTATTGTGGG
>JBAKBP010018900.1:0-45736 GCA_037953745.1 Lithodes maja
GTGTGGTTGAGGAGAACAAGTTCACATTTGGTGTCATTTATCACTAGCCCGGCCTGGCCGAGGTCAGTTTTGATGTTATTTAGGTCGGTTAGAACGTTCTCTACTGACCCACCCAAGGTTGCATCGTCCAGGTACCATACATTCAGCTCTGACCTTACTTTGTTAGCTGCTGCATCCACCCCTATTGAGAAAAGAACAGGACCACCTGGATCTCCCTGCTGTAACCCGGTCTCTGATGGGATTACCGTCTCGCCAAAAATCAGGATTGAAGGTTTGGAATAAGCCTGCCAAAGTAGGGGGTACAGAGTGGGGATGTGTTCTTGAGCTGCACAGAGGAAGACATCCCTGCGAATGCTGTTGAATGCGTTCCGCATGTCAATCTTTAGAAGCACTCGTTTTTCTTGGGCTTGGCTGAGGTAGGTGCGGATTGCGTGTACAGCAGCTTCACAGCCCCCTGGAGTTCCGAAACCGAGTTGAACTGGTCTTAAGTGTTGACCTAGGCCATTCGAGAGTGGTTTCAAACCCACTTTTGTGGCAAGGCGGCGAAAGGTGTTCCCTACTGCTATTGGGCGCACACCGCCATCTTTTTTTGCCAGTGCACAGAGTGATGCCCCAAAAAATAGGGGTGTGGCACAGTCGGGTACTTCCCCTCTTAAAACCATGTTGATGAATTTGGTGAGGGTTTCCAAGAGTGCCTCCCCAGCAGCTCCTGATCCCTGACCCAAGAGGCCTTTGAGGTGGGCGGGTCGGATACCATCTGGGCCCGCGGCTGAGCCTGCTGGGAATGAAGTCACTGCGGCGACCACCTGCTCCTTCGTGACAACTAAAGGTTGGCGCATCTGGTCATTTGGGGTAGGGGGGAGGTTTAGGTCCCTAGGTGTAGGTGGGTGCTTTTCTTGTAGGGCTTCAACAACTTCGGTGCCTTGACCAGCAAAACCTTCTGAAGAGGACAACAGTCTGACGGCCCCTTTGATGTCACTATCCGCCAGCTTCGCCGCGACCCTCTTACGTAGCTGTTCAGCCTCTTCCTCTTCCTTGTCCTGGTGCTTCTGGGCCCTGTTTGGTTGCTGTTCGGGGGGTTCCACCAGTTTGTTTCCATCCATATACTGTGCTACTTGACGTTTCACTCTAGTGGCTAGTGAAACCTGAAGATGGTCTTGTATGGTGGTTCTGGGTGGTTTTCGGAGGGCCCCATAGGAGAAACCCAGGAGCCGTGCCCATGCGAGGGGTGTCTTGAGCTGTAGAGCCTGCTTTATGATGGTTGTAAGGGCCTCCGCCACTTGGATTCTGGCTCCTTTAGGTACCCGGGCAAGGACCTGGATCCGCGCTTTCCATTTGGTCACCAGTTGGGTCAAGTCGGTGACCGGTGTTGCCCCGGTTGGCTCTGCAGTGGGCCCTGGGCATGCGAGACATTTCCAGTTTGGTTGTTCTCCTGATGTTTTCTTTGTCAGCTTAGCACAAGATAAATGAATAGATCTAAGACAGCCGGAACATTTTCGCGAATTCTTTCTTGCATTGGTTGTTCCGCACTTAAGACACTTAGTATCTGCTAGGCCATAGTCTTCCAAGATTATCCGTTCCTCTGCCTCTACCAAGCCGTCCTCCTGATCTTCCCGTGGTGCTTCCATCTCTACCATGTCTCCCTTGTTTCAGAAACCCGGGAAATCTCTCCTGGCACATATCTAGATTATTGCTGTTGTTATTAATGTATAATTGGCTGGATGCATAACAATTCAGTTATCATAGTCAACCTTTCTGATGGGATATGTAAAAAAAAAAAAAAAAAAAAAAAAACATCACATATCATAGTCAACCTTTCTGATGGGCAATTGGCCTGCTTCTCCTAAAGCTAAGTGGTTAAATGTATAAATCCTCGGCATTGGGCACCGGTACAACTAAAAGATCTAACTGATTGAAAGGAAGCACGCCAATTATATCCTATGATTACTTACACTGGCGACGCCACCCTGATGTTGAGTATTAATGAATGCTTAGGATATTAATAATGCTGTCAACATCAGGATAGGGAGAGAGCCAGAGAGTGAGTGAGAGCCAAGATCTGAGTGGGTAACCGGATCTAGGGCAGCAGTTATGGAAAAATTATTAAATTGTACAAAATGTTAAGAGAGAGAGAGAGAGAGAGAGAGCAGGGGCGGGGGCGAGGGAGAAAGAAAGCGAGCTGGAGAGGGGGCTGGCCTGGTTGGGTATGAAAGATGTTAGAGGAAAACAAATAACTAAAATGATAAAAAGCGATCTGAAGTTATAGATAACCAAAAAAATAATAGCAATGAGGCGGTTGAGTGCGGTGATTGAAAGTGGATGGAAAGATGTTAAGGATAAAAAGGATAAAAAGAGAGAGAGAGAGAGAGAGAGAGAGAGAGAGAGAGAGAGAGAGAGAGAGAGAGAGAGCGCGCACTAGCTGGAGAGGGGGCTGGCCTGGTTGGGTATGAAAGATGTTAGAGGAAAACAAATAACTAAAATGATGAAAAGCGATCTGAAGTTATAGATAACCAAAAAAATAATAGCAATGAGGCGGTTAAGTGCGGTGATTGAAAGTGGATGGAAAGATGTTAAGGATAAAAAGGAGAGAGAGAGAGAGAGAGAGAGAGAGAGAGAGAAATAAATGAAAATGGACCTTGTAGCAAGTATTTCCTAAATGGTTAGAGAGAGGGAAATGAAAATGGACCTTATAGCAAATACTTCATAAAGGTTAGAATTGTTTGAGAAGTTGAAGGACCGAGGGTCAGGTCCTTGGGGTAGATGGAAGATGAGGCCTATGGTGGGGAACCATAAGGGTGAAACTGCCTGCCCTATAAACGGTTACTTCACTCACCTTGTGGTTACTGCTGGAGGTTTATGGTGCCTGGGCAGGGCTGGGCTAGTGCCTGACGGCTCCTTGTCCCCTCACTGATACTGGTAATAACACTCTCAAGATTAAACTAAATATGCTTTGTGGGCGATGTTTAAACAAGAAACCACGTTCTGTTTACTATGTGCCGAAACACCGTATCATCGCCGATCTTCTGATACGTATATGGGTCACTTAGCCCCACGATACCCCTCCAAAAATCCCCTCTTTTGAGGAGCTCAACCAACTTGTGTGCTCTCACTGTGCTCTCACTCACTTTTGTGAGATAATTGTGTAGATAATTGTTTACGGGTGGAGGGTTGCAAGTCCACCGACCTAACCTCTTAAGTCGCCTTTTACAACACACAGGAGGCACGTGTAGTATATTCTACTCCCTTTTTTCCTGGCTTATTCCAGGCCTAATTAAGCTAAAAAATATCCTATCTATGCCAGCCTAAACCTAGTCTGTGCTAATTCACGCACAAATGTATGTGCTGTGACACTATGTACCGTTAGTAGATTGGTAAAATTCTTGCATAACATGTTGGCTGTGCAATTGTCTCAATTTCTCTATTGTTTACCCATTTAGGGCTACTGTAGCCTAATCCCAGCTTCCCAAGAGTATATCCTATGCTAAGTCCTAGGCTAGGCCTAGGGCTAACCCCAGTACATGTGAAGGGCTTCAATAATTGAAAAGAAGTGAAAGGTGTTTTGAAATCTGGGACCAGCCATATCATTGATCATACATGAGCCATCAGTTACTAATCCAAACTTTAGGAGAAATAAAACAAATTAGGCACTGCTGCACAGCCTCTGCATGTGTATTATAGCCAGTTAGGGTTATTGGCAAGGATGTTGTTATCGGGCTTATCTGATTTGGTGCTTTGTTTTCATGACTGTATAATCTTGTAAAACCTTAAACGATCCTAATTTAACCTAGTAGAGCTTGAAATTAACCCTCATTTGTTGCGAAAATTTCTTTAATCCCCCCCCCCCCCCAAACAAAAAAAATCCTCCTTCGAGTTAAATTAGGTTAGGCCTATTTCCTCAACAAATATAGGTATTTTTTTACCGGGTTATAGCTAGAATGTTAGCATGTAATATATATTTGTTTTTCTCATTTTGTCTTTGATATGCAGTGTTGTTTTATATGCAAGGACTGCATTATCCATTACCCATTATCCAAAAATCTAGAATAAACACGGCCCCAACTAGTGGGGAGGGCTATGAAGATCAGGGAATATGTAGGGTTGAAGAGAATACAAAGGGAAAACAAAAAAATATTTGGTAATAACCATTTGCCGTGGAATACATAATTACTCAAGGGGGGGACCTCTCCCCTCCAGGACTTATTGACATTTGAATTTATTTTAACAGCAGGGGGCAGAAACTCCTGTATAATACATTTTCGACAGTACAGACATATATACAAATATATTATGTGATGTGACAATTCCGTAAGCCACACACATAATGATGGGTCTTACGGCCGTCACACCGTAATGCCATACCCAAGTATGTGTAAATATCACATGAATCACATGAAAACAGTAGGTACATTTTGTTTTGGTAGTGGTGTGAATAAAACAAAAATAAAATACCCAAGGCCTATTTTGAAATGTTAGGCCCGAGTCTGATATTTTGGTTTGGCTAGGCTGCCTAGGTGTAGACATAGCAAAGTAAAACAATACAGTTAAGGTATAAATAATACACTAATTTCCCAACTAGTCTTACTGAAAAGAGTATCACTCCCATAGCCCAACACCAGTCAGAAATCCATTAGCCTAGGCCACAAAGCGCGGTAGACTAGATTCATATGCTGATGACTACCTTACACTATTCAACTAGTTTTTGAGAACCCCCCAGCAAGCAATCACTAACAAAATAATGTGATGATGCCATAAAACAATTATCTTCTGACCTATCAACCATTTCCATTTGGAGCAGATCAAATGTTGTTGCTGTCAATGAGCTCTGGAACTCTCTCCCTGAATCCAACTTCCCCTCATCCTATGACTGAAACTGCTTCAAACTATGTGTGTCGATCCCAGCATTTTGGCTCGAATATTCCTACCCTGTCACTGTTTCAACACTGGGAGGGGCATGCGTCACCGGCAGTTCTGCCTTTTGACTCTCTCATCCACAGAACAAATAGGGCTTCCCGTCTAAGTGCAGCTAGGCAACCTTTTTTGAGATGATACCCTATTTATCTTCCTGGTGCTTGTGGTGGATCGAAAGCAGCTATGCTAATTAATAAAAGGCTCATAATTTAAAAGATAATAGGTTCTTCTTGGTGACTTTGGTCATGAGGGAGAGATATTGTTTATTTACAAATTACAAATGACTTAAGTTCAGTGAGTTGTCATGTGCCTGATTGGTCAAGAGAAGCCTCCGCGTAAGGGAACCAAAAGAGAGTTGACCGAAGCGTTCTTGAATACACCTTCCGTAGTGATCGTCGATATTTTGTACGACATGACATCGCACGCTACGACTGTTAGTGAATCCGGGCCCAGTTCTCGCTCATAAACAGGTACAGCCCATCATAGAGCCATTGATGTCAGAGCGCAACCCACCAAGGACACTCGTCGTACAGCTGGTATCCTACTTTCCCCCACACTTGTTGCATGGGAAGGTAACTTACAGGAAAGTGCCGGGCCAGCGAAACAAGGACACAAGGGCTGCCCCAACACCACCATCAAGGCACTTTCTCCCCTCAGGGACACAGAGACCAAGAGGAACAGACAGCTGAGCAAAGAGAGATGGGAAAGGTTGTCCGGCAGGCTTACCCCGTCTCCTAAATTCAGCAACCCTTATTCAGGAGTTACCACCCTTAGCAACCCTTGCCTTGGGTGGTAACACAAGTGAAAAACCTCAGAAACCCTTGGCAGGCTGCAGTCTCATTTGGCAACCCTTGTAAGGCACACCGAGTTCAGCAACCCTTGCTCTCCTCATTTGGCAAATGAGTTTCAATGCGGATAAATGTAAAGTATTACATATCGGATACCTAAATGAGAAAGCAAACTATTCGATGAATGGCACTCAGCTTAAGAATGTAAACAGAGAAACCGATCTAGGAGTAACAATATCGAGTAACCTAAAACCGAGTCTACAATGTTCAGAAGTTGTTAAGAAGGCAAACAAAATAATTGGCTTTATAGGCAGGTCATTTGAGCATAAATCCAAAGAAGTTATCCTAACCCTTTACAATTCCTTAGTCCGCCCTCTTCTGTTGTTGCTTGATTTGTGTTGTACTCCTTTGTACTCCTTTATAGTTTATCAATCCCTGCTTTGACACCAACTCCGTGACCACTCTCAGTATACCCCACAGGTTTTGATGTGAAATTGTGAAGCATCACTAATATAAGACATATTTGACAATACAATAAGTTATTTTTTAAGAATAACCGTAATTAATTGTAAGCAATCCTCTGAAAATTAATCAGTCTATGAGTTGTATTCACAAAGTGATCATATTTTCAACGAATGTATACATCTGGTGTTTCCTATCAGGGCATAAAAGTAACCCAAAAAGCGGCAGTATTCCTCTTACAGATAAATGTACACGCCAGAATCCTATTGTAAATTCCCCCCATGTGATGGGGAGGCTTTGATCGGAGCTGCTGCCATTATCCTCATGTTAATTACTTTGCTTATAACTATACAGACGGTGCCCGGCTTAATTTACATTCAGTTTACACTACCTTTCAAAGGAGATGTTCTGTACCATTCTCTCTCTCTCTCTCTCTCTCTCTCTCTCTCTCTCTCTCTCTCTCATAATCCTATTCTTGTAATGCGGCGTTAAGTGTTCTTACAATCTTGTTATGTCACATTTTTTTTGGTATTCTTTATCTTGTGTGACGACAAATCTGGATTAGTTTCCACTGAATTTTACACTTGCTCTCACTTTCTCCCTCTCTCTCTCTCTCTCTCAAAGTTTCTGGGATGCGTTCTGTTTTTTGGGTTAATCTATCTGTTCTATATCCGCCATTCACATGTGTCATACTATTGTTTTTACATAACTTTTGGGAACCTGTTTTAGCATGAGTGGTAATATGATCTTTCCAAGGAAGGTCGGATGAAAAAGATACAACTAGTGTACAAAGGAATACAAAGGAGTACAAAGGAAATCAAGCAACACCAGATCTAGTGACCCTTCCAGGCTGCTTGTCCTCCAAAACACTGAGGATCAAGTGTCCAAACAGTGGTTTAGAGTGGGAAAGGGAACTACTGCCCTGGAACTAATGTCCGTGGCAGGACTAGGAAGTTAGTAGGGGACATATGGGTTAGTAACTGAGGGGAGGATAAAATAAAGTTATTCATTTACAAACGCAATCAGTCGCGGGTTTGATGCGAGATATTTGCCTAGGCGGAGTTTAAATGAATCAACGGTGTTGCAGTCTATAACGTCTCGGGGAAGCCCATTCCACAAGTTGACAACTCGATTGAAGAAGAAATTCTTAGATTCGTGTGAGTTAAAAGATTTACCAATAATTTTGCAACCGTTTCCCAGTGTGTAATTAGATTGGTCGATAGTGAAGTACTTACTACAGTTCATATTGTCGATGCCTTTGATGATTTTGAACACTTGAATTAAGTCACCTCTTAATCTGCGCTGGGTTAAAGGAAATATATTTAATTCTCTAAGACGCTCTTGGTATGGTTTGTTCTTTAGGCTAGGTATCATTTTGGTAACTCTACGTTGAATTCGTTCTAGCTTGTTTATGTCTTTTTGGTAATAAAGGCACCAGCATTGAACGCAGTATTCTAGAAGAGGGCGGACTAAGGAATTGTAAAGGGTTAGGATAACGTCTTTGGATTTATGCTCAAATGACCTGCCTATAAAGCCAATTATTTTGTTTGCCTTCTTAACAACTTCTGAACATTGTTGACTCGGTTTTAGGTTACTCGATATTGTTACTCCCAGATCGGTTTCTCTGTTTACATTCTTAAGCTGAGTGCCATTCATCGAATAGTTTGCTTTCTCATTTAGGTATCCGACATGTAGTACTTTTCATTTATCCGCATTGAAACTCATTTGCCAAATTTGGGCCCAATGTGACAATTTATTTAGATTGTGTTGCATATCGTCAACTTGTTCTTTTGAGAGTACGCTATTTGCAATTTTTGTATCGTCAGCAAATTTTGAGATTGTACAGGTGAGACCCTCATCTATGTCGTTGATGTAAATTAGAAAGAGAATTGGTCCTAGTACCGATCCATGGGATACCCCACTACTTACATTGGTCCATTTAGATGCCTTACCGTTTATGACTACTCTTTGCTTTCTGTCGCTGAGCCAATTTTCTATTCATTTCAACACACCGTCTTGTATTCCATGCGCTTTTAGTTTTAGCAGTAAACGTTTGTGGGGAACTTTGTCAAAGGCCTTTTGAAAATCAAGGTATATAATATCTACAGCTTTACTCTCATCGTAGAGGTTGAGGATATCGTGGAAGAAGTCTAAGAGGTTTGTTAAACAGGAACGTTTTTTACGAAAGCCGTGGAGTATCTTTAAGTATGTTATTTTCCTCTAAGTGATTTACGAGTCTGTCTCTTATGACCGTTTCTAGCATTTTACATACAACTGAGGTTAAGCTAATTGGACGATAGTTACGGGGTAGGGATTTGCTGCCTTTTTTTAATATCGGTGTTACGTTGGCTAGCTTCCACTGATCAGGCATAGTTCCAGACTGCAAGGATTTATTGAATAGTAATGTCAGTGGTTTGGAGAGCTCATCCTTAGCTTCCTTTAGAACTCTAGGCGAGATTGTATCAGGTCCAGGCGTTTTATTTACCTTGAGTTTATCTAAACAATTCAATACTTCTCTCTCTGTAACGGTGATATTGCTTAGAACATCTGCATTATCAATCTGAATCGGCGATGGTGTAGGGATATCACTGAGGTCTTCTGTTGTAAAAACTGATGCAAAGGAGGTATTGAGGGCATTATTAATTTGTACTTCGTCTTTGGTGTATTCTCCATTTTCATCGACTAACGGTCCAACAGTTGAAGTAACTACTTTTTTCTTTCTGATATACCTATAGAATTCTTTCGGGTTTGTTTTACTTTGATTCGCAATATGTAACTCTAGGGTCTTTTTACTTTGCTTAATTAACTTTTAGGCTTTGCGTCGTAGCGCTACAAATTTAACCCGTTCTTCGTCATTTTGTGAGGATTTTTATCTATCATTAGCAAATTTTTAGCAAGCAGGCAGTTTGAAATATCTTTATTCCACCATTTGGGCCTATTATTATGGCATGGACGCCGTATTTTCGATGGTATGCAGTCTTATACTGCTTTTAGGTAAGTGGTTTCGAATAACTTCCAAGATGTATTTATGTCGTTATTGTTAATTAAAAATCACCAGTCAGTTTCTTTAAACATAGCTCAAAGTTTATGAAAGTTTGCTTTCTTGAAATTAGGGACTTTTTCGATGCTACTATTTGGTTCGTTACTAGTAAAGTTTAAAGTGAAAGTTATCGTACGATGGTCGCTGTTACTGAATTCATTAGCAACATTCAAATTCTCTATTAATTCTTCTTTTGTTGCAAGTACAATGTCAAGAACGTTATTACCACGGGTCGGTGTTCGAACAAATTGATAAAGCGAACTCTCTTGCAAGTTCGTATACAAGTCATGTCTGGAGTGTGAAGTAAGAGTATCGCCCCACTTGGTCACAGGTAAATTAAAGTCGCCAAAAATTACGGTATCTTGCGAGTTAGTTACATCTGCAATTTGTTCGTAAATTTCTCGGTCAGTTTGCACTGATTGAGCTGGAGGTCTGTATATTAACGCAAGTATTATTTTTGTACCTTTATTATTCTTTATTAGCACAAAAGATGTGTCGACGTTCACAATTTGAGGTTTTGACAAGAGGGTAGGGTTAAGACTTTCTTTGATATAAAGTAAAACGCCACCTCCATTTCGATTTATTCGGCTTTTCTCAAACATTACATAACCAGGAAGTGAATACTCTGGTAAAAAGTCTCTATCTTCTGTATTGAGCCAAAATTCTGTTATGCCAATCACATCATAATTTTCTGTAAACACTAGCTCCTCTAAATCTGAAAATTTATTGCGTATGCTACGAGCGTTTGCATAGAAAACCTTTAAATTTGTTATTTTAGAACTCACGGAACGCTCTTTAATAATATTGTTGGTTCTTGTCGGATCTACATGTATGTTCATGGCTGTCCTCGGTCCTCGCTGTCTTCGGTCCTTATCTATCGCTGGTGGTCCTCGGTGGCCTCTGTTTTTTGCTTGGCGTTGGATGATTTATGTCACTGCTGCTTCTTCTCGGATGGCGTTTTTTGATCCATGGCTGCGGACTGCTTCGTGTAGGAGATGACCCATGCGTGCTGAACCCACAGGGTTTAGATGAGTGCCATCCTTGCGGAACAGAGTAGGCTGGTTATAGAAATTATCCCAGAGGTTGATGAATTCAACTTCTTCCTTCAGACACAAATATTTTAGTCGGCTATTTGTGCTGAAGGCCTTGTCGTAGAATTGAGAGAAGATGAAGGGTTGACTTGTGTATTGTTAAAAAAATCATTGTTAGTCTTGCGGAAGATTGCGATGGAGAGATAGAGGGACAAATTGGGTCTTGGAGGCGTTGAAAGTAACAAGTTTTCTTTGAAATAATTGATAGATCAGAAGATAGCCGTTCTAACTTCTAAGGCCTCATCAGGTGAGTTTTGGAGTGATTGCATACTGGGTTGATGTGAAAAAGTTGTTGAATAGTGTAAGGTAGAGTCGTCAGCATATGAGTGAATATGACAAGAGGTATAGTCGAGATCATTAATGAATATTAGAAAGATTATTGGTGACAGAACAGAACCCTATGGAACACCGGAGTTGATAGGTTGAGGAAATGAGCAGTGGCCGTCCACACCTGCACCTATGGAGCGGTCTGAAAGGAAATTGGAAACAAAGGCACAGATAGAGGGATAGAAACCGAAGGAGGATAGTTTGGAAATTAGAGATTTGTGTTAAGGAATGTCAATACCTGTCTAAGTTAGGTTAGACTAGGCGAGGGTGATAAATATACTTAAACATATATATCCTTTATAGAATAAAAAAACAAACAATGGACATTGATATATTTGTGGTCGAGTTCCTTACCAAGATTTACTCTCTTCATTTTCTCAATCTTCTGAAAGTTTTAAAATCCTTTTCCTATCATGTCTTCTTCCTGTCTCTGGTACAGTAACTTCAATAAATAGCGAAATGAAGAACCAGCTAATATTGGAACTATTTCAATGTAATATATACATTGCCAGTATAACAACACGTAATCATTATTTGTATTGTTCCTCACTTAAAGGTTTACACTTCTGTCCCGGGCATAGACAAGGTAAACGTAAACGTGTATTACCATGTATTGGCCTATGCACAGTCAAAATAAACTGTGATTATATTATTTGTGGAATCAAGGGAGAGGAAATTTTACTCGACATTGATGTTTTCTGGCGTGAAATGCAAAATAATAATTTTGGGCAATTAGAAATATAGGAATAATTCTGTCCGCCAATCAGGAGACGGCATTAGCTCAGGCGGCGAAGCAAGGTTTAACCTTTAAATCTTGTCATGGGGAAGATCCTGCCAAACCCTCGCTCTCGTCCTATCAACGGCCTCCTCTGATGCAGCATCCAGAGCCACATGTATCTCCCTTTAAACGCTCGTCGCATAACTCACTCCCAGTTCGCACACATATATTTTATCCTGGTCGCAGATGTCTTATTACAATGGTGCCACCCTCTCACTTCCGTCAGCCACTACAGAACATCTCCAACAAGCTTCCAGGAGAATATTACGAAGATGAAATAGGGCAGGAGGGGAAATTGGAGTTTCAAAACGAGCAAGCTGGGGAATCTCCTCCCGGGCGCGCAGGTCGGCCAATCACAGGGCCCTCGGCCATGAGGGAGGGTTATAAAGGGAGGTGGGCAGGTCCACACGACGAGGATGTACTTGGTGACGCTCTGGTCTCTCTTACAGGCCTGCAGCCCTCCTATCTTCAAGCAGCAGAAGAAAGAAGAAAGAAGACAGAAGAAGGACCGGCAAGACTTTGCCCTCTAGCCTCCTTCAGCTGAGCTCTCCACCAATCAGCTCATCGATCTGCCCTCTAGCCTAGCCCTCCACTAACCAGCTCCTAGATCGGCTCTCTCCTGGCCAATTAGCTCCCGGCATCTCACCTCATATCTCATCATCATCCTCTCCACTTCCATTACTTTACTATACTCTTATTTTTCCTCAAACTTCCTCCCTTACCTTTTTCAGAATTTTTAAATGTGTGTACCCATTCCCGCCCAGTAGAAACCCACTTGTAGTACGACGCTGAACCCCGAGGGCATTGCCACGAGGGGGGGGGGGGGGGGATTCGTCCCTGGTTATAGGAGGCAAGTGGGTAGGGTTTAGCCTTCAAGTAGGTTTAGGGCCCTGTGACATAGGCTTGCCTGCAGTCCAAGGGCATAGGCAGGAATTAGGTTCTTTCTGGGGACACTTCTTAGAGGTGCCCCCTGGGTAGGCCTACAGTTTAGATATGTTTTTCAATTTACTCTCTCCCTCAGCTCCCCCCTTTTTTGTTTTTCATCTTATAAAAATTAGCTCTAAATGCTTCAGTATGGCACTCTGTCAAGTTTAAATGCAACTCTCCTCCCCCTGATGATCCTGGCTCACACATCTTCAGCATAACCCAAATTCAAATAGTTAAAGTTTTCAAAAATCCTAACAATGTTCTGAAAATCCGCCTTGCCTCTCAAAAAGACCGCAACTCATACCTAGCCCCTGTTAACGTAGAGAAACTAAAGAAAGCAGGGTATGAACTAGTAATATCTCCTGAACTTAAAGCTGCTTGCACTGTCAAGATCACTCACCCTGATAATAACATTTTCAACAGGGATGATGAAGAAATTGCTCAAGAGATCTCACAACAAAACAAAATCACAGTTTGTGATGTCACAAAGACCATCAAAAAAGCCCTCACAATTCGATGTGCCTCCCCTCAGGAAGCCAGCAGTCTCCTCAAGACAGGTCTCAAAGCCTTTCATGTAATCATACCACCTGAGTTTCTCTCCCCTGAGTCATGGGTCAACCTTCAACAATGCTTCAAGTGTTATCAATACGGGCACATAACAACTACATGCAAGAATGAGCAAGTATGCTCACGCTGTGCTGAAACAGGCCACTCCTTCACAACTTGCTCTTCAAGCTCCCTCAAATGCAATAACTGTAGTGGCCCCCATATTGCCATAAGCTCTGAATGCCCCTTCCGCCTTAACATTCTCAAACAGACTCGTAAAAATTCAAAGACCTCTCCAACATCTTCCAACAACCCCCGCCCTCTCTTCTCGTCCCATCCAGTCACCAACATATCATATGCCTCAGCTCCCACCCCATCACTCCCCCCTCAATCCCTACCCATGACCTCCTCCCCCTCCACCAGCTCCCACCCCCAACCTTCCTCCTCCTTCACCAGCTCCAACCCACCAAACCCTTTCTTCAACCAAGACATTTTTGCCAAAACTTCGGTGCTGGTAAATATAGCCCTCCATAGACCAACACGTTACTCCAATATTCAACAAACTTCTTAATGACGGCCTCACTGCCCACAATCTCTCTGCCATCTCTATTCCGGAATCCTGGTACCAATTCAGCAAAACAAAATCCTCCCAAACCCCCCCCAACCCTACAACCATCTCCTCCCCCAATACCTCCTCATCCTCTATCACCTCCCCAACCTTAACCACCCCCTCTGCCAGCACCTCCACCCTCAACTCCAAAACTACAACTCCCCATTCTCGAGAAGTACAACCCAAATTACCCCTGCCAAGAAACCTTCCCCCCCCCCCCCAAAGTAGACATGCCCATCCACACTCCTGACCCCACCAACATCCATGCCTCCCCCATCTACCCCCTCTACCTCTATCCCCAAAACACCATCAACCCACCTCAATCAACCCTAAAACGCAAGAATGACAGCCCTGCTGATGCAACCTCTCCTACTTCGAACCGTTCTCGATCCAAATCCCGCAAGACAGTAAACCCCAAAAGAAACGCCTCAATTGAACTCCCATCCGTGTCATTTGGACAAGGCTCCTCCCGTTCTAGCCATCCTTCCTCTCCTCACACCTCACCCTCCCCATCCCGCCCACCAACCTTACCCCACCACCCCATTATCACCAACTCACCCGACAATCATCCATCATGCTCAAAGTAATTCAATTCAACATTAGACATTACTACCCAAACAGACACTTACTCACACAATTAATACTAGATATTGACCCAGACATTATATTACTCAACAGCACTTGTATACACAACACACACACACAATAAATTTCTTTGGCTACACAACACGACAATCTGACGACGATGCACACAACGGAGTTGCCATCATGATTAAAAGCACAATACAAGATGAATTCATGACAGACTGGACATATAAACACTTCTTAGCAGTAAAAACACACACAACACTTGGTCCCCTCATAGTCGCCACTACATAATGTCAGACCCAACACACACATTCCTTACACTGATATGAACACACTATTTAACAATAATGTACCCACATTGCAGATCCTTGCAGATTTTAATGCTAAACATCATGCTTTTCAACACACTACCAACAACCCACACGGAACACAACTTCTAGCACTACATGACATAAAAAGACTGAATTTCCTTGGCCCAGATTTTGACACAGTTTTCGTCTCATCTTCTCAAACTGAGCATTTAACCTTTTTCACCATCAAATTTCCCCTGGGCCTTTATCAGGATCCGATCACATCCCCATTTTCATGCAAATATCTTCAAATCCCGTTTTAGTTCCTTCTACATCACATTACAATTACTCCCAGGCTAACTGGGATGAATTTCAACACATCCTATCACAACAAGATTACACAACTGACTATGAGGGACTCCACTACACAAATCTAGATCAACAAATAGAACACTTACACAACACAATCATCAACGCTGCAAACACTACCATACCTAAAACATCCTACAAAGTCAGACACACATTCAGACCTTCTATACGTTCACAAAGACTCCTTGTGTGCTATCGTCGTCGATTTGAACAAAATAAACAAAACCACATCTTAGGCCGAGTATGACATGACCTCTCACACCTCAGAAATCATATCCTAGACAGCCTGCAATCTGACCATGACAGCCACTGGACACACCCCATACGCACTGCTGAACAACACAGGAAAACTAAACCTTGGGAATTTTGGAGACACATAAACCGTTTAAAAGGCCACAATAAACCTACATCTTCACTCATTGTAAACGGTAACACCATCACCGATCCCAGGGAAATCACAGACATCTTCAAAGACACATGGACCCAAGTATACCACCCACACCCTCCTGAAAGATCCGCCCAACAACACATTTGAGACATTGAACAACATGTTAATAATATTGCAGACAACATCTCTCACGACACACACATCAACACAGACTCACTTAACCCTGACAACTACCTCACTGCTCCCATTGTGCCTGACGAAGTTAAGCTCATTCTCTCTAAAACACGGAGGAAGGCGCCTGGTGCCACAGGAATAAACCATCACATTGTAAAGCACCTCCCAAACACAATTATTAATGCACTCACTTGCTTATACAACGCCATCCTGGCATCAGGTTACTTCCCCGTCTGCTTTAAGACTGCAACAATCATCCTTATTCCCAAGAAAAATCAAAATAGGAAAGACCCACTGAACTACAGACCCATTAGTCTACTTGAGACTCTTGGGAAGACTTTTGAAACAATCATAAATCGCCGACTCAGACTGTACCTCGAAGACGAAGGACTTCTCACTGACAAACAGTTTGGTTTTAGACCCCGCAGATCCTCTCAGGAAGCACTTAACATAACCACCAACTACATTCGGTTGGTCGTGAACATCTGCAGTATTGTTGTGGTGAGGTTATAGCGGTGGAGGTATTTACCCCTCTACTCCAACTCCTTCCTGCCGGACTTATGAACGAGTGACGATACTTATGATAAAATGTACACCTGGAGTTAAAGTGTACTGAATATGTATCTATACAATTATTCAGTATAATCCTAGACAACCTCGGTGAATCTCCATTATATATCTTCATATTTGTGAACGTTCTCCGTTTTCTGTGATAATTATTATTATGGAGTCTTGCTAATAAACCATCACGATGGGTGAGAATGAGTTTATTGTGAACAGTGTTTTGTGTTTCCTGAACTCGGGGAAAAATGATTACCCTTATGAAACTCTCAGTGATATAATTAACTCATTTTACTGCTATGAAGAAATTAAAAAGGGGAACGAATTACTATGTGCTATCTTGAACGAAGATGGGACCTGTCGAAAGAATCCTGATAGAAAACGAAAAGAACTGAATGATTTAATTGAGCTTCACGAACGAGTAATCAAAGCAAAGAAGCCTGTGAAATTTGTGACTGAATCACATAAACGGATGCCGCCCATCGGTCTTGAAAAGTTTGGCCCACTACTACTGAACTTGTCTGAAGATACTGCACTGATTAAGGAGCTATTACCAAAATGTTTAGATATAAAAACCGAGGTGATAAATACTGGCGACACTATTCGGCAAATGAAAATAGACTTTGCTGACTTAAAAGGCAAGTTCACCAGTGCTGTTTCGGGTCTTGACGAAGCAGTACGAGACATAACGGTAAACGACGTTAACGTTTTGGAGGACTTAACATCCTTACGCAGCGTAACTGAGCAACCAATAACCCGCCTGCACCACGAGCTGAACTCATGATGAGTAATAATGATAACCATACCAGGGAATATTCAGAGGTGGCGAGGGTGAGCTCGACTCCTAATATAGTGAACAGAAGAGGTGTGAGGGATGCTGACGAGATGGAGGGTGAAAGTGAGATTGGAGGCCAGGTGGTGGGGGGAGGACGGACGGGGGGAAGCAGCGGAGACCAGCGGGGAGGAACAGAGGGGCGACTGATGGAAATGTTGATGATGTGTTTGTCAACGTAAGGAAGGATAACGGCGATGCTATGGTGGGAAGGATGAGGCATGGTCGGGATCTGCGAGGCAAAGGTGTGCCTGTGAGCCAGGAGAGGCAGCAACGTAGCTTTCCCTCATCCCGAGTCACCAGGATGAGTACAGGTGCCGTGACTAAGGGTGTCAGGCACACCTTTATAGACGGGAGTGCCAGGGCACCCCCTTCATTAACACAACGAAGCAGTACCTCCTCAGTAGATGAAGGGTGGAAACAGGTCAAGAATGGTAACAGGAAGAGGAAGGTAAATACTGGAGTAAGAGGTTTAACCCTCGGGACCCGGGCTGCCTGTTAGAAGGATGGTCGCCCGTACCCGGGCGAAATGGCCGAAAAACATCTAGGCCTAGGCTACCGTATCTTTGTTATTTTAACTGCTAGAAATTTCCCACGCATCCCTAAACGTAGTGCGGTTTCCAATCTGTAAACTGGCGTTGAGTAGAGCTCTCTAAGTCAACTGGTTCAGTTGTGATGACAATTTTAGTGGAGAGCATTTTCAGGCGATGTTAGCAATACGACGATCTTTTCACTAATGAAACTACGACATACAGACGTTCAATAACAAACGAGTCTTCTCCTTCTTGTTTTCGGAGGTGCGGTGACGATGCGATCGACTTTGTTTACATTCGTCCGACGCACGGCGTTCGGATCAAGCTTGCAAGGCTTGCAAGCTTACTGTCTGTCAGAAGGACACCCGGGTACCTGCCCTTCTGCAGCGGTGTCCTTCCACAAGGACGCCCGGGTAGGAAGGGTTAAAGAAATGCGAAGGGTCGACACTCAAAGCTGCTATTAGAATGATTGATGTGTACATTGGAAGAGTTGATAATAATGTAACAGGTCAGGAATTAAAGGTATATATAAAGGATGTCTTTGGTATGGAAATTACAGCTATAAGTAAATTAATAATCAGGACTAATGAACACCAAGCCTTCAAAGTAACTGTAAAACTTGCCGAAAGAGAACAACTTTTTAATCCTTTTAACTTTTAGGTTTCTTTATTGATATTCCCTGGACCTCTTTCTTTTCTAATGATGCACACTCCACCTTGAGCCACATACAAGATTTTGTAAAAATTGGAATGGAAACTTTTATTCCTCATCAAAAGTACAGTAAAAGATCTAATTCACCTAAATGGTTTGACCATAATTGTGCTAGAGTAACTGAACAAAAAGCAATAGCCTACAATGCATACACAAGATCAAAAACACATGAAGCCTTTAATTACTTTAGAAACATCAGAAATCATGCCAAAACTGTATTAAACCTAACTAAATCAAACTTTCTCCACAAGCAGGCAAATTAACTTCTAAATAATCCACATGATAACACAATATTTTGGTCTACTCTTAACTCATTTAAATCCAACTTCACTACTGCTTCATCCATTCCACCATTAAAATCTCCGACTGGCAATCTTGTAAGTGACCCACGAGGTAAAGCTAACCTTCTTGCGGATATTTTCTCCACCAACTCAACCTTAGATGAAATCAATCAAGATGTCCCTGTACTTAATTTTAATTCGCCTGAAATTCCCTCACTTAAGATCCACACCAGACATGTCAAAACTATTTTGCAGAATCTCTCGGTAGATAAGGCTCCTGGTCCAGATGAAATTCCTCCAATAGTACTTAAGAATTGCTCCTTGGTGCTCGCTCCTGTATTGGCAAAATTTTTCTGTCTGTGTACTCATACCTCATGCTTCCCAGTACCCTGGAAAGAAGCAAACATCCATCCAGTTCCTAAAAAAGGTGCCTCTTCAGATCCATCAAACTACAGACCAATAGCTATAACTTCCACTCTTGGTAAAGTCTTTGAAATTATATTAAATAATCACATAATTAAGCATCTTGAGAATAATAAATTAATCAGTGATAGGCAATATGGTTTTAGACGATGTCGATCAACTGCAGACATGCTTTGCCTTCTTACGCATCAAATCAACCAAGCTACAGACCAACATGGTGAAACACATACAATAGCACTGGATATATCAAAGGCATTTGATAGAGCCTGGCATCAATCCTTATTGTCGAAGATGTCACACTACGGCCTTGCATCATTAGTTCCACTAATTTCTTCTTATCTTCATAACAGAAAAATATGTGTAATGGTAGATGGCCTTTATTCTCAATTTCACTCAATAAATGCTGGTGTTCCCCAGGGATCAGTTTTGGCCCCAATTCTGTTCCTCATTCATATCAATGATCTCATATCTACCACTCATAATCCAATACATTCCTACGCAGATGACTCAACACGCCACAGTTCCTTCACATTTACCAATTCTTTCACCCAACCCGATCTTATAAATTCAAAAGTAAACACTGCAATTTCACTGAACCAGGACCTTTCTAGAATTGATGGATGGGGACAAAAGAATCTAGTTTCCTTTAATGCACAGAAAACCAAGTACATTCAATTTTCTAACCGACAGAATCTTACTGACTCCCATATATTTTTTAATTATGTAAATATTCCCACTTCCCCTAGTATTGACATTCTCGGTGTAACATTAACTACTAACTTGAGCTGGACACATTATGTTAGAAGCATTGCTAAGAATGCCTCTAAAAAACTGGGACTCCTGTACAGAGTTCGAGAATTCTTCACTGACGAGCAGTTGGCCGTGATATATAAAAGTCACGTGCTTTCTCAGATGGATTACTGTTCACCTCTGTGGGGTGGAAGTGGAGTGGTTGCATTGAGGCAGTTGGACAAAATTCAAAGTAAAGCTATTAGATTAATCAATAACCCTGCAATCACACAGGACCTTCCTACATTATCCATACGAAGAAACGTTGCATCCCTTGCATTATTCTACAGATATTTTCACAGCAATTGTTCCGAGGAACTTGCTTCAATTGTGCCGCCTCTCCACATCTTTCCCCGTAGAACTAGGGCAGCTGAGAGCGCCCATGAATTTATACTTTCTCCTCCACAATGCAGAACTTCTGCTTATCAGAATTCATTTATCCCCAGAGCTACTACTCTTTGGAATTCACTTCCCTCGATTTGCTTTCCACAAACTTACAATCTACAAATGTTTAAATCCAGTTGTTACAAATATTTTATGAATGGAGGATGCCTTTAGGCACATGGACCTTTTTGTTTTATCTGTGTTTTTCCTTCCTCCGTTCATTGTCTCTTTAAAAAAAAAAAAAATCCAGAACTATGGCCTGAAGATATCGTAGTTAATAAGTTTTTTAGCAGACCTGGTGAATCTAATAAGTAGTTTTTCTCCTGGTCTTAATAGTTATATATTTATATTTTTTACCTTTTAATCTTTTGGATAATGGCGTCTGATTGTATCAAGATATGTACTTATAACTGCTGCTCTCTAAAGAAAAACATTGATTTGGTGAGACAGCTTACATCATCTGGCTATGATCTAATATTTGGTGAGACAGCTTACATCATCTGGCTATGATCTAATATTTGGTGAGACAGCTTACATCATCTGGCTATGATCTAATATTTGGTGAGACAGCTTACATCATCTGGCTATGATCTAATATTTGGTGAGACAGCTTACATCATCTGGCTATGATCTAATATTTGGTGAGACAGCTTACATCATCTGGCTATGATCTAATATTTGGTGAGACAGCTTACATCATCTGGCTATGATCTAATATTTGGTGAGACAGCTTACATCATCTGGCTATGATCTAATATTTGGTGAGACAGCTTACATCATCTGGCTATGATCTAATATTTGGTGAGACAGCTTACATCATCTGGCTATGATCTAATATTTGGTGAGACAGCTTACATCATCTGGCTATGATCTAATATTTGGTGAGACAGCTTACATCATCTGGCTATGATCTAATATTTGGTGAGACAGCTTACATCATCTGGCTATGATCTAATATTTGGTGAGACAGCTTACATCATCTGGCTATGATCTAATATTTGGTGAGACAGCTTACATCATCTGGCTATGATCTAATATTTGGTGAGACAGCTTACATCATCTGGCTATGATCTAATATTTGGTGAGACAGCTTACATCATCTGGCTATGATCTAATATTTGGTGAGACAGCTTACATCATCTGGCTATGATCTAATATTTGGTGAGACAGCTTACATCATCTGGCTATGATCTAATATTTGGTGAGACAGCTTACATCATCTGGCTATGATCTAATATTTGGTGAGACAGCTTACATCATCTGGCTATGATCTAATATTTGGTGAGACAGCTTACATCATCTGGCTATGATCTAATATTTGGTGAGACAGCTTACATCATCTGGCTATGATCTAATATTTGGTGAGACAGCTTACATCATCTGGCTATGATCTAATATTTGGTGAGACAGCTTACATCATCTGGCTATGATCTAATATTTGGTGAGACAGCTTACATCATCTGGCTATGATCTAATATTTGGTGAGACAGCTTACATCATCTGGCTATGATCTAATATTTGGTGAGACAGCTTACATCATCTGGCTATGATCTAATATTTTTTACAGGAAACGTTTTTGACTGATGATAAACTTGCAATTTTAGACTTTGTTGATGAAGAGTACGATTGTGTTGCTGTAGGAGCCACGCTGTCTGATAAATCTTTAATTAGTATGGCCGGCAGACCTGAGGGAGGTATGGCTGTTTTATGGGAAAAAAATACACAGTTAAAAATAAATAATATTACATTGGAAAAAAATTACATGGTTTTTAATATAGACATATATGGGTTTAATGTTGTTTTTATCAATATATATTTGAACAGTGATATTTGGAAAGCTGAAACTTTACACAAATATTTGGAAACACTTTCATTATTGGAAAATTTAATGAACAATTTACTTTGTGATGATATTTTTATCATAGGGGATTTTAATGCTGACCCTCACTCAGGTAGAGCCTGGAGAAGTTTATCAGACTTCATGGAGAGAAACTCTTTGCAATGCTATGACGTAAATATATTGAGTAATGATTCTTACACTTTTGTTGGTTATAGAGACACGGTTACTAGGTGGCTTGATCATGTTGTAGGCAAGGAAGACAACAACATTACTGTGAAAAACATAAAAATACTTTACAGTGTTTTGGGATCTGATCATTTTCCAGTGGAAGTATCTCTGAAATTTACTGGGGTAAGACCGACAAGATCATTTGCTCCGATTATTGAAGAAAATAGAGCCTATATTAACTGGGATAAGCTAAAGGCGAATTATTTTAATGATATAAATAATAGGGTTGATGACCTCTTACAAGATATGTGTTCCTTGCCTATTCATGACTGTCATAAGTTAGGCTGCAGGGATCCCAATCACTGGAAAATGATTGATAAATTGTACAAACATATCACGACCAGCATTCAGACTTCTAGTAGAGATTACGAACGTTATAGCATCAGGAAAAATAAATATAAGGTAATACCAGGGTGGAACCGATGTATTAGAGTTAAACACAGTGTTGCCAGGGAGACATTTTTACCATGGGTGAGACAAGGTAGACTGAGAGGAACGGATCTACATCGCCAGATATTAGAGGCCAGAAAGGAGTTTAAAACAACACTCAATGACTGTAAACGTAACGAACAAAGAGAAGTTTGCAATTCAATCATGGAAAAATTTTATTATAAAAACAAATCAGAATTTTGGGGTGAAGTTAAAAGAAAACGGGGATTTAAGAAATCGGCAAGTGTTATTAATGGTCAAAGTGACAATTCTAATATTACTCAAGTATTTGCAGATACATTTTTACCTAGTCTAATTTCGGATAACAATGAGGCAGAGGAAAATTTCTGCAACGAACTGAAACAAGCCTGGGCTGGTGGTAGAAAAATGTATCTAACAATATCTAGTCACACTCTTAAAAATCTCATACCTCGTCTTAATTCGGGCCAAGGTCATGACCTCATCCATGCAACTTTTTTAAAGAATGCTTCACAATTATTCTTAGAAAACCTTGCTTGCTTCTTGAATACGTGTTTTACCCACTGTTATCTCCCTGAAGACTTATTAAAGGGTACTATTACTCCAATTATTAAGGACATTAGAAAAAATGTAACAGAGGCAGATAACTACCGGCCTGTAATGCAGTCCTCATGCCTTTTAAAACTCTTTGAACTATTTATGTTAGATATATTGTCTGAAAAACTTATTATTAATTATAGACAATTTGGATTTAAAGCTGGTTCTTCAACAACAGATACATGCTGTATCCTGAAAGAGGTTATGAAAAAGTATGCAAACTGTAAGAAAACTGCTATTGCAACATTTATTGATCTAAGCAAAGCTTTTGATAGGTTGGATCATTTTATTCTAGGTAAGAAATTGTTAAAATCTTCTGTACCAGTAGATATTACCCTTATTATCCTTCATTATTTAAGAAATAAAAAAGCTAACATTAAATGGCAAGACTTCTATAGTAACTATCAGTATATTGAAAAGGGAGTAAGACAAGGGGGAGTTCTCTCCCCCTTTTTATTTATTTTTTTTATTAACGAAATTATACTTGATGTGGTAAGAACCAATGTTGGATGCAGATATGGTGACGTAAGAAGCAACATTTTAGCTTACGCAGATGATTTGGTTTTACTTGCAGATTCTATTTCGAATATGGATGTATTATATACTAAATTATGTTCTTCTATTGACGCACATTTACTTACAATTAATAAGGGTAAATCTAAAAGTATGATTTTTTCTACAAACCAGATCAGAAAGTACAAAACATCGAGCTGAATGGTGATAGACTGGAGGTTGTAAAGGCGTTCAAGTACCTTGGGCATAACATCCTTTTTAATTTCAAAGATACGGATGACATAAGTTTTAGAATAAACAAATCCTTTAACAGCATGTTTAGAAATTTTAAACAGGTGAATACAGATAGTTTTATATTTCTTTTTAACTCATACTGTCTACCAGACTATGGTATTCCCCTCTGGAATCATAATTCTTCTTTTAAATCTAATATTTTTAAAACTTTTAAAATAGCTTTTAATAAATCACTTAAGCGCATATGTCAGGTGCCAGCCTATGCCAGCAGTCATATTACGGCAGCTCGATGCAACCAGTTGCTTCTTGACCATCATACAGCATTGGTTCAAGCTCGCTATTGTAAGAGCATACTAAGGTCACAAAACCCTATCGTTAAGTTCAATATATCTATTATTAAGGAAGGGTTCATGATGCAGCATGTAATAAATCTCTTTAGAAATGTATACAATGTTAATATACTGGGAGAAGAGGTAGATTTTTTTTTTTTCTATGTGATTGAGGGAGGCAAAAGGCATAACTGCCTATAGCGAGTGCCTCCCCCATAGTTGAAAGAGTGTGTTACGACTGGGGTTCAAATATATCAGGGCTCTTATTCATTGGACTAGTAATGGCATAAATGTTACAACGGAAAGCGCTAGCTCCAACCTCTGATGTATATCCCCAGTGAACAAAGAACACAAATACTCTACAGAGTTCTATATGCAATAATAGGCTATCAAACTCTCAATAAATGTGCGTCTACTCTAGGCTTAATGTTATGTGAAAACAGCCTATTACTACCTATAACCGAAGGTGCTTGGTTATGGTATGCAAAGTAAGGTGGTAAGAGAAGTTACAGCTTACGTTACTTTAATCAATAAATGTCAGGCACTCCTGCATGAAAGAAATTGCACTAAAGTCCTTCAACACTAACAAGGAATCTTCTTTAAATGTTAGATGCTATAAAGATGCTCGTATCAGAAATGGAACCCAAAAAGGCAGGCAGCGGAACAATGCTCGTGCAGGCTATGCACACAAAAAGGCAGAATATATAATGCCGTCGGAGCCAAGAATATCCTAAACACTACAACAATAATAATAATCGCCACGACAATGCAGTATTCCTATCAACAAAAAGAGCCTAAGTCGTTTGTGTCTCAATACATCAAACTAGGCTGCGAAATGCTTGTGTAATGATAAATGGGTATGCATAAAAAGAGTACTTGGTTTAATATACTTAATGTCTACTATGATTGATAAAGTCTAGCTAGAGTCAATGATACGAGATACTGGTGCGCATGGCATGCCGCATAGCCTAGTGCAAATCTCAAGTCTGTGCGTCAAATATTACGTTATAATGAAGGGTAGCTCTCTTGAGAAACCTTAATACCGAAGTATTAAGCGTTCTCCTGGCGTACCTCAAAGACAAACAATCGAGACTAGAACAGTGCAGAATGGTATAGGCAAAATGCCCTCATTCGTGCATGCTCTACTCTCAATGGCACACACTAGAATTTGCTCAATCAACTCCAGTTCTCAGGTATGTCGTGCCGCTTTTAACTAAAGCCAGCACTCGTAGGAAACAATACCTTATAATATCAGACTCCTAGTCTAGCATTATCTAATCCAGCAGAACACTAATAATTATAGGACGCGGCAATATGAAAGCCAACCAATGCTTCGTGATCCACTTATCTTAACAACTAACATACATGGGTTATATCAGACCTTAACGCACAATACAACTGGCCAGCATGAAGCTGATTTTGCAGAGTTAACCAGAGGGGATATAATATTAATAAAAGGTGGTGAAAGATATGGAAAATGAGAGAGATAGGCAGAGGAAAAGATTCTCAGGTACGGAGCGGGGACAGATAGCAAGGGAAAAAAGATGGGTGCGTTCTAGAAACCAGATCTAAGGGAGAGAGTGGCGAGGAACTGTATATATACTCGCACTAGCTCGAGCCGCGTGGCAAAAAAGCGGTTACAAGTCATCTAGCCACTAGCAAGAGCTTGCAGCATGGTAAGGGCCTCTCTCCACCAACCCCCGCGAGGCAGCCAGCCGTGACGTCATCGAGCGGGACAAAAAACAATGCGCGCCCCCTCTCACTCTGTTCTACTCTCTCTCTCTCTCCCAGATCCCATCATTACTAGTTAATGATGAAACATATACTTTACAATTAAATATATAAAGCCTTGACATGGGTGAAAACAAAGAGCCTTTCTGGACTGCCCATGACACAAGCTTTCACATGAAATAAAGCACACTCTAATACATAAACTGTAGCCCCATCCACTGCCCTGGCGATCCTAGCGAGTCACTGTGGGACAAGCCATGCGGTTCTAACGGAGTGGTTAACGTCACACCCCCCCAAGATTTTTCTCAGAGGCCCCAAGGCTCACAAAAATCTGATGGTTAGAACCCATGCTGTATCTCCACTTCCCATCACCCAACGGCAGTAAAATATCTGGCACAGTTCTTCAACAAAACATTTTTCAAAATTATAACCCTCCCAACACAATAGGTTAAATTATATGTAGTTATGCTCCTCAAGAGCGAGCTTCTCTAGCCCAGCATTCTGAGAGGAGTGCAACTCAGAATTACTGCTATAACATACTGAAAAAAATCAACTATCAAAGAAAGTTTGTTTTATTTGATTTTTATGTTTATAATTTGTTTATTTCGGCTGCACTATAGGGGCAAGCCTAGTTTTTCTTCTATACCAAACGCTCAACTCCTGCTTTACGACCCAATACGCTGGGCTACAACCGCGAGCCAACAAGCACCAAGCGCAAAATACTATTCAAACTAAAGCAGGAGGCTACCCGTGTGTCAATCTACCCAGGATCATATACCCTTGAACGACCATCTGCAACCACGTTGTCACAACCGGCAATATGGCGTATGTCCGGGTTATATACCAATAACCTTAGTGACCACCTGGTCAGCCTCATATTCCGATTGTGAAACTGGTCCAAGAACTTGAGAGGGTGATGATCTGGGTAAACTACAACGACCGGACCATAGGCTGGAACACAGACCTCGAAATGCCTCAGAGCAAGTACAACCGCCAGCAGCTCCTCCTCAACAACAGAGCAGCTCCCCGGGGCCGAATTGTACTTCTCCGAGCAGAAACTAACAGGATGCTCCAGCCCATCATCGTCCTTTTCCACAAGGACGGCACCAGCCCCCACACCACTAGCCTCCGTTGCTAGTTGGAAAGGTAGGCTAAAGTCAGGGGCCCTGAGGATCGGGTGAGTGCACAACAGGTGTTTTACTTCTCTAAACACCTTCTCACACTCAGGCGCCCATTTGAACTTCTTATCCTTCCAGTTATCCTCCACCTGAGCTTGACTGTCCCGTTCTCCATCTCCACCTTGACTGCTAAACGTCATCACAGGCACAGTGAGAGGCTCAGGGGGGTGCCTCCCATTCTCCTTCATGGGATTAACATGACATAACTGATTGCGCTTCCGTCTGTCTGGAGTGGCTACCAAGTAATCCAGGTCTGATAGCCCCTCCACCACCCTATAAGGACCAGCGTACTTCGCGGATAAGGGGTGACCTACAAGGGGCAGTGGAATCAACACCCCCTGACCCACGTGAAACTCCCTGAGTTCAACCTTGAGGTCGTACCTGTCCTTCATGAGGGCCTGAGAGCTAGTCAAATTACGGCCAGCCAACTCCAGACTGCGCAACATCCGTTCTCGACTGTTGAGTACACACTTGAGCATAGAACAAGGTTTTTCTGCGCCCTCCCATACTTCTTCAACCATATGGAGAGGCCCTCTGACACGGTGTCCAAAGACGAGCTCATTAGGGCTGAATCCCAAAATCTCCCCAGGTACCTCCCACACAGCAAACAAAACACATGGCAGGCCAAGATCCCAATCCCTCCCACTCTCAAAGCAACAACAACGAAGCACAGATATCAAGGCTGAGTGCCATCGCTCTAACACACCCTGGCTCTCCGGATGATACGCAGATGACACAACCCCAACAATCCCATGCTGCGGCATTGCTTGTACAAAGAGGCTAGAAGTGAAGTTGGGTCCCTGGACTGACTGAAGCCCCTGCGGGTAACCATACCGGGAAAAATACACTAGCAAGCTTCGGACCACCGTCTTCGCCGACCCATTTCTCATAGGGTACGCGTCAGGGTATCTCGTTGCTACATCTCTCGACTGTGCAACACTGTCCTCCTTCAACTCGACAGCACCGGTACCACATTCAAGAACCTCCGGGTCTTCCAATTGCAACTTACGAATGTCCGAAGGAGCAAGCCTATCCAAGTGTTTGCGAAACAACTCATGACCCCCTCCTACATTAAATTTGGCCTCCCGTTGCTCTCTCTCTGCGTACCGTTGCTGTCTCATCGTCTTTTTAAGCCCATCCACTGCCTTCTCAGGAACAGTTAATGGGTCTTCTCTAGACTCGAAATGTGGTCCTAATAATGAGTCCCCGAGAATGTCCGTTGACACTAAACTCTCAACCGCATCAACTTCCAACCCCTTCTCGGTACCCTTCCTCCGCTGATCTAAAGATTGTTGACCAGAATGTGACTCCCTGGATGCAGGATTTCCGGTGACAACACACGCCATAGGCTGCACCGGACACTTCTCAACCCACTCCTGCTCCTCCCTACTCACGTCGGCCGGCTTCTCGGCAACGACCAAGGGTGGAGCCTCAGAAGTAGGTCCCGCAAAGTCGTTGCCGAGAAGGAGGTCGACGCCCCCAACAGGTAACTTCTCCACAATTCCTACATCCAGGTCACGAGTCACACCATCAACTTCCACCTTCATTCTCACAAGCGGGTATGACCTTGTCGCATTAACTCCCTGAACCACAACCACCCGCGCCGTATTGACAGGTTAACCAGTGAAATTTCTCAACAATGTTTGCGATGCCCCAGTGTCACGCAAAATTCTCACCTCATGTCGAGTCCCCTGTGGTCACTAAAGGCATCACGGACAGGGAATAAGCCTTCCGGATCCTTCTGCACTGGCAGTGTATTTACCTCGGAAGAAATGCCTCTAACAAACTCCGATGTCCTCTTGAACACTCCAATGCCGTGAGCAAAAGACACGGCTGCCGGAGGAGATCGACTAGGGCACTCATTTGCCTTATGACCCTCCTGGTAGCAACTAAAACACATAAATTTCGGTTTCGGCTTATACTGTGATGTAAAAGGCCCCTGACTTTTCACATACGGTGTGATGTAAGGTTTGGATTCAGTTTTAGTTTCATGGCTCTTCTGTTTAAATGTGTCATTGCTCCGGGGAGGGGGAGGATAACGGTCCTTAGCACTTACATCGTACTTCTGTGAGGACCCGCAACCCCGAATCAACGACAGCCGTCGATCAGCCATTTCTGCTGCTTCAACTAGAGTTCTTGGGTTTTTCTCCTTCAAGTTCAAAGTTAGATCACCGCCCGTGCTCTTAAAGAACTGCTCCAACATCATGAAGTCATCAAATGTTGTGACCTTCTCAGATCGGAGCCAGTTCCCCATAGCATCGGACAAGTCCCGGGCGTGTTCCAAAAAGGTGCTATCTCTTCCCTTAGTTACACCCCGGAACTTCAAACGGTACGTTTCTGGTTGCAATTCGTAAGCCCTCAGGACAGCCTCCTTGAGATCCTCGTACACAATACATAACTCCAAAGGTAATGCATCGTAGGCTTTAAGACCCTTGCCTATTAATCTAGAGGATACAAGTGCTGCCCATTTATTCTCTGGCCACTGGTGTTCCTGGCACTTCTTCTCAAAGCGTGTGAAAAATTCTGTTACACCACTCTCATCAAACACCGGAACCAGCTTCAATAAGTGCGAGAGAGATTGATCATGAGCACGGTTACCAGCCCCAAGTCGCTGTCCCGTTGCCTCTACCCGCGACTTCTCTACGTCCATATCGGCACAGTACCTAGTCGACTCAGCTTGGATTTTTGCTAGCTCTATTTGCTGCTGAAGCTCACCTGCCCTGATAGCCTTTCTCTCTTCGATCTTAGCTAATTCGAGCTGAAGCAATAATTCTGGAGATAACCCTTGAGGAGGTGAAAGTGCTACAATGTTTGAAATTACCGGTGGTCCCCCCAGGGGCAACCCACCCTGCCAGCCACCACCCAACTGCGGAAGCGTACCCGGGCTCGGCAAACTACTGGGATGGCTGGGAGTCGAGTGTAGGGGAAGCATGGCCGAAGGGCTCTGAGCACTCAACCCATCTCGCTCACCAGTCACCCTGCCCAGTACACACGTTATCAAGTTATCCTTGGTCATGCTGCTAGTAACTGCATGACCGATAGCTGTGGCCAGGCATTGAAGACCGTACCGATCCATACCCTCCAACCGCTCGGCAGTAACAGGCCATTGCAAAAATATTCTAGCATCCTCCTCACAGTTCACCCGATTAACCCTTTCATCATGCTGCTGTTCCTCAGTTTCGACATTACGTACTGTGTCTCCATTCTCCTTTGACCCGGTATAAGACATGATGCTCACAAAAATTTCCCACCTCAATATTCAGAAAAGAAGTACCCCAAACTCTTATACCTCAATATACACACAAAAATTCTCGGAAATACTCAAGGGCTATACTATGTTGCGAACAAATATATATTCTTGCTGATCCCCGCAAAATATTCTCCAAAACAACAAATGTTCCCTGCTAATAAATGTAGGTTCACCAAATCCTAGGTAAGGTCACCATTTGTTACGACTGGGGTTCAAATATATCAGGGCTCTTATTCATTGGACTAGTAATGGCATAAATGTTACAACGGAAAGCGCTAGCTCCAACCTCTGATGTATATCCCCAGTGAACAAAGAACACAAATACTCTACAGAGTTCTATATGCAATAATAGGCTATCAAACTCTCAATAAATGTGCGTCTACTCTAGGCTTAATGTTATGTGAAAACAGCCTATTACTACCTATAACCGAAGGTGCTTGGTTATGGTATGCAAAGTAAGGTGGTAAGAGAAGTTACAGCTTACGTTACTTTAATCAATAAATGTCAGGCACTCCTGCATGAAAGAAAGTGCACTAAAGTCCTTCAACACTAACAAGGAATCTTCTTTAAATGTTAGATGCTATAAAGATGCTCGTATCGGAAATGGAACCCAAAAAGGCAGGCAGCGGAACAATGCTCGTGCAGGCTATGCACACAAAAAGGCAGAATATATAATGCCGTCGGAGCCAAGAATATCCTAAACACTACAACAATAATAATAATCGCCACGACAATGCAGTATTCCTATCAACAAAAAGAGCCTAAGTCGTTTGTGTCTCAATACATCAAACTAGGCTGCGAAATGCTTGTGTAATGATAAATGGGTATGCATAAAAAGAGTACTTGGTTTAATATACTTAATGTCTACTATGATTGATAAAGTCTAGCTAGAGTCAATGATACGAGATACTGGTGCGCATGGCATGCCGCATAGCCTAGTGCAAATCTCAAGTCTGTGCGTCAAATATTACGTTATAATGAAGGGTAGCTCTCTTGAGAAACCTTAATACCGGAGTATTAAGCGTTCTCCTGGCGTACCTCAAAGACAAACAATCGAGACTAGAACAGTGCAGAATGGTATAGGCAAAAAGCCCTCATTCGTGCATGCTCTACTCTCAATGGCACACAGACTAGAATTTACTCAATCAACTCCAGTTCTCAGGTATGTCGTGCCGCTTTTAACTAAAGCCAGCACTCATAGGAAACAATACCTTATAATATCAGACTCCTAGTCTAGCATTATCTAATCCAGCAGAACACTAATAATTATAGGACGCGGCAATATGAAAGCCAACCAATGCTTCGTGATCCACTTATCTTAACAACTAACATACATGGGTTATATCAGACCTTAACGCACAATTCAACTGGCCAGCATGAAGCTGATTTTGCAGAGTTAACCAGAGGGGATATAATATTAATAAAAGGTGGTGAAAGATATGGAAAATGAGAGAGATAGGCAGAGGAAAAGATTCTCAGGTATGGAGCGGGGACAGATAGCAAGGGAAAACAGATGGGTGCGTTCTAGAAACCAGATCTAAGGGAGAGAGTGGCGAGGAACTGTATATATACTCGCACTAGCTCGAGCCGCGTGGGAAAAAAGCGGTTACAAGTCATCTAGCCACTAGCAAGAGCTTGCAGCATGGTAAGGGCCTCTCTCCACCAACCCCCGCGAGGCAGCCAGCCGTGACGCCATCGAGCGGGACAAAAAACACTGCGCGCCCCCTCTCACTCTGTTCTACTCTCTCTCTCTCTCTCCCAGATCCCATCATTACTAGTTAATGATAAAACATATACTTTACAATTAAATATATAAAGCCTTGACATGGGTGAAAACAAAGAGCCTTTCTGGACTGCCCATGACACGAGCTTTCACATGAAATAAAGCACACTCTAATACATAAACTGTAGCCCCATCCACTGCCCTGGCGATCCTAGCGAGTCACTGTAGGACAAGCCATGCGGTTCTAACGGAGTGGTTAACGTCACAAGTGACAGGGCCAAAATCAAGGGACGTTCGAGCCAAAATGCCTGGACACACGGAGTTTGAAGCAATTTAAGTCATAGGAAGAGGGAAAGACTGATTCTGGGAGAGAGTTCCAGAGCTCAGCTGTTGAGTAGAAGAAAGTTTGAGAGTAACGTTTCACTCTTGGGTTGGAGAGTTGCACAGAGTAGGGGTGGGATTGAGTTGCAAGACGGGTACCACGTGCCCTACGTAAAGGAGGTGTACTGAAAGCCAGGATAGAGTGGTTTCAAAGGCATGAGGACAGACGAGGCCCTTGCATATATTATGGGTACTAGTTCTTACAAGTTGTCATAGGTTCTGCTGTTTAGGTTTTATTTCATGTCATATTTATATTAATTTATTTATACACTGTTTTTCAAATTTCTAACAATATTCAGATATACTTTTAGCTTGATAAGCTAATAAGCTGAAGTGATATATTACTTTTATTGTTGGAGGTTGCTTTTAATTTAAGGAGTAAACATATGTTTTCTGTACCGTAATACAGTAACAGCTATACAATATTAGTTATGTATATATATATATTTTTTTTTTATTATGTATATTTTACTTTCGACTAAATGAAAGATACTGTAACAACGCGTAAATACTGTAGTAAGTTAATATTAACGCAAATCAATTTATTGAGAAGTACCAGAATTGAGTTAAACAATTATTTTTAGTATTACAAATTATATATTATGAGGGGACAAATTATTATTGGATGTACCGGGTCACACTTTTAAAGATTGATCTATTTCTAATGTATATGTAATGTATATAAGTTTATGTATATTACGAAATAAAGTTATTGAATTGAATTGAATTGAACATTCACATTAACAAACACTCCAGACGCGGACACAAAACAGCACTCATCACTAAAGACATAAAAAAAGCATTTGACACTGTATGGCACGTTGGCCTGAAGTACATTTGACACTGTATGGCACGTTGGCCTGAAGTACATTTGACACTGTATGGCACGTTGGCCTGAAGTACATTTGACACTGTATGGCACGTTGGCCTGAAGTACATTTGACACTGTATGGCACGTTGGCCTGAAGTACATTTGACACTGTATGGCACGTTGGCCTGAAGTACATTTGACACTGTATGGCACGTTGGCCTGAAGTACAAAATCTGCGAAAAGTTCAATTTCCCTTTACCAATTAAAAAACTTCTCTGCAACTTCTTAGATAACAGATCAGCCAAATTAAATTTTCAAATTCTATTCAGACTCATTTCCACTCCATGCAGGCGTACCTCAGGGCTCCGTGCTCGCACCTACACTGTACATTCTCTACACTAATGACATGCCAGATCCAATCAATAATGACTCTCTCACAATTTCCTACGCTGACGACGTGACGCAACTTGTTAGGGCAACTACCATAGACGGTTTGACAAACAAAGCCAAGAGAGAGCTTGACCGACTAGCACAATGGGAACAGAAATGGCGGATTCAGGCTCATCCTCGAAAATCCTTTATCACCTACATATCCACTGGTTACCTACGTCCTAGACCACTATTCCTCAACTTCCGCGCACCTCCTCCCGATCGCATCCCAGTAACTGTCTCACCCACTAACAAAGTACTCGGCCTAACCCTTGACAAAAAACTTCACTTTCATCGTCATGCAAATCAGATTATCCCCATTGCTTCAAAATCTCTTCAATCAATTTTCCGTTTTCGAAATGCTTCCATCAAAACTAAAACCATTTGTACAAAGCCCTAATTAGACCGGTACTTTCATATGCCCCACTGACCAGCACTCTTTTAGCAAACTCCCACAAAATTAAACTCCAAAGAATACAGAACAAAGCACTGAGGTGGATCCATGGAGCTCAGTGGTATGAGTTCCAAACACCGGAACACTTGCATGAACTCTACCGCATCCCTCCACTTAATGCCTACAACAACTTTCTGGCTATTAAACAACTTGAAAAATTTGAGACCTTTGATCACTTTGTCCAAATTTTTAATATATCACTCAACCCATCCGTCCCTGGTCGAACCTCTTGCATCCAATTAACAGAGAGGCTCCCAATCCCCTACTCACATAATAACTTTGTTACACCACAAACTCACACTCAATTTTCACCATTCCTTTTACTCACCTACCAGCCACAATTTCTAATTCTTTCACAAATACACAATAAAAACTAAAGTAAATTAAGCTCTTCATAAGACAGTGCAATCATCTCTAAACTCGGCAGTTGACAGCCATGCCTTGCTGCCCCACTTTAGACCCTTACCATCCAAAATTGCCAGACCATCATTAAAACCTTCTCCATTACCAAATTTTATATTCAAATTCACCCAGACTCATCTGATTCGTCCAGACTGGTAGAGACGGTGGGGGATGCCGGCCCGTCCACAGTCCAGCCTCTATACCACTCTTGACCGATCAGAGCCTCTGAATCTCACTTCACCACAAATTTACTTTTACCACCCAAAATTAATTCTGTTTTGCCTTTACCACCCATTTTTTTTTTATCTCCATCCCTTCTTGGCATGCCATACTGAAGCTCTCAAAAATATGTCTCAATAATACCAACAGTCACAACCCTCCTCTAAACCCCCAAACTAAAATCAAAACAACTCACGCACGTTGGGTCAAGCCCCGACACTCTTTATCCTCCTACTTTGACACTTTCTCTCTTACTACACCAATAAAAACTTCCCTTCTTTCACCCTCACCCACCTTTTCTATATTCTTATTCATTCCACACGACACACTCTGCCACGGGCACCTGCCCAGACCACATTGCAGCGCTCTTATTAGACACACACCCCTTGCTCACCTTGGCACCCATGGGGAGATATATAAGCCTGTTCCAGTTCTCCAGCAACCGAGCTCTACTGAACACAAGACGAGCCGGGACCTAGTACACCGTCCACCCTTGGCACAGATACACCTACAAAATCCTGATGCCTGCTGACACATCGCTAGCCTTCACACAATAAGCCAAGCGATTCAGGAGTGTCACCTGGTGGTATATGGTACCGAGAAGAAGGACCTGAGGTGTTGGCCAGGTTTGAAATGGTGAAAAGAGAAAGAAGAGATCTCCTGTCTCCGAGAGCGGGCAGTGTGTTCCAACAATAAAATCTATGTGTTCTTATAGAACAATCAATGAGAAACTGATTAGACAAATGATGAAATAAAAAGATGAAGTGTTAAGAGATTATAGCTGTTATTGTTAGTAAAGGCACTCAGCCAACCAGCTAGCAATGGTACAGAATCTTATAGGATATTAAGTAAATATATATTAAATATTAAGTGGGAGTTCTTCGGGATAATGCTTTAGAGGGAAATTATTGATAACGCTCAGGTAATTGAGATAACAAGGTTTACCTGAGCAGTTTTCCGGGGTTTTGCATTTTTGCAAAATAGGTTAGACCTATCTGAAGGAATAGTTAGAAAAGGGCTTCAGCCCATAATTATACATGATATACTCTTTTTGTTATAAGGAAACAACCAGTATTAATTAGATATTCACCTGGTCGACAGCATGCTTTCGATTGCGCGTAAATATCTAGCCAACTAGTTAAGGAGGTCATTGATTGAATAATAGTTTGTAACCTTGTTAAATTGACCTGAAGGACATTGCGTTATAAAATTGTAAAGGTGACGTAAATACCTGATGATATAGTAATTGTGTTGTAATATTGTAAAGGTGACATAAATACCTGTTGATTTAGTAATTGTGTAAAAATATTGTAAAAGGGATTTATGAACGCGGAACTAATCATTGTTTATTATTACGGTCATGGTGATGAATTAATTCTACTTAATCAATCTACTTAACTAATTCTACACGTTTCTCCTCTGTGTTACCGGGGTCCCATTTCACAGAGGGATTTATACTGTATTGTTTACAATATGCTACTTAAAATACAATTGAAGGACAATACTGATGCTATGAACTACCAGGTCATCAGAAAGGCAATGTTCACTACCATACTATTATATTTTGCAAGATTTCCTCCAAAAGTGCTTCAGTATAAAGTTGTCCTTTGCCTGTTTGCTAAAATCACCAGGGACTTCACTTCTCCTATGTTTTCTCCGAGTTCTTTCTCCTTAGGGTCCCTCATTCGCGTCTTCATGATAAAATAAAATGAACTTATCTGATTCACTTTCTTACTTCAAGCCATCCATTAACCGCAGTTTCTAGAGGTATAATTATGCCGTTTGAATGATAGTCTCTGCTCCCCATGTAGCATACTCAAGTTTAATTTTATGCGAAGACTGTTGTCATTAAATTAAAGCTACACACATACACAATCATACACTAACATACAGTTCACTGAACGGGCAGGAAATACTAAAATTGCTGGTAATAATATCATGTATTATTGCCAGATATCTTGATCCCCAAGTAGGTTGGGGTGGGGCTTGTCCCACCCAACACCACTTTTACTCGTATGCTTCTCCATTCAATAGATCCACCTCACTGTCGACCTGGCTCTCTGTCTCTATGCCCTTCCATCTCAGTCTCATATACTCTATTAGTATTGATCTCACTCTCCATATGCTCCACATGACCGTACCACCTCAAGGTGATTATATTCACTCTCTCTGGTACATCCAACTCCATCACACATCGTCCTCGTACTATTTTCTTAATGTGCCTGTGTATCCCACACGCATTTCTCAAGTATGTCATCTCCATCCCTCTCACTCTAGATTTACTAAACGTATCTCAAACAACGTTCATGCTTCACTTCTTTATTAGTAATATATAGAGTATATACTGTATGATAGGTGCCATTAATCGTAAGTCAGCTCTAATGATGTCTTCACAATATAAGAGCGGAATTTAAACAAATACTTTACTACAGATTATATTTGTTTGATTAAGGAACTGCTGCATAAGATAAACGCTGATAAGAAAATTGTGGTAATGTTAAAAGGCTAACTTGAATACATTCATCCAGTCAATTTGCCCAAGTAATAGTTAAGGTGTAGACATTTCAATATTTGAAGACAATCTGTAATTCTGTCTTCTACTTATATTTTTATTCAATATTGTAAAACAAAACTTATTTGTTGTTTCTTAACTTGAAATGTCATATCAAATGTATAACCAACCATAACTATAATAATTTTGTATTTGATTTGAAAACTATCACAAAAATCATTAATATATTGTTTGGATATAATACTAAATTTAGTGTTGTTTCTGGACCACAGGCCTCAAAGACCACAGTAGAGTTTTGTTGTTCTATCATATATTTTTGTCCCAGTCAGTTGTATCCTTGTGGTGGAGTCCCTTACCAAACTTTCCTCCTTGTCCCCGTAATCTGTTGAAAGTTGTAAACACTCTATCCTTTGTGTTCTCTAATTCCTGCCTCCTCAACAAACCCTTCAGTAAGCAGGTAGCGGGACAACCAGCGATTATTGGGTCTTTGTCAACCAATAAAACAGAATGTAAGATCAATTCAAACTTAACGGCTTACACTTTTACCCCTCGCAAAGGCAAGTACAAAATGCATCTGTAGTATCATGAGTTGGCCTTTGCATAATTGGCTATATGACTGTGTATCCACACTGTTATTTGTTATAGGGTAGGAAACAGGATGTTGACTTAAAATATCTACTTCTTAGAATAATTTACTTTAATTTTATCATATTAATTGTCCTTCCATCTACAA
Organism: Lithodes maja; assembly: GCA_037953745.1. Taxonomy (NCBI): domain Eukaryota; kingdom Metazoa; phylum Arthropoda; class Malacostraca; order Decapoda; family Lithodidae; genus Lithodes; species Lithodes maja. The sequence goes on from JBAKBP010018900.1 coordinate 37,773, forward strand.
AAGAGTGTATTCAAATCCATGATGCCAATGGTGAATATAGTACATTATAACATTTGCTAGACAATAAAGACATGTTAAGGTCAGGTGAAGATATTGAGGGATAAGCCTTTACAACGGCACCTCGCATCTACAATCTACTTTTTTACTATTTTTCTGAAGAGTGTAGAGAGGGGAGAAGTGGTGTTGGAGAGAGAGAGAAAGTTGTAGGAATGGCTATGCTATGTGTGTTAGTAGTGTGTATACGTCGTCAAGATGTCCCCCGACTAGTTGCAAACATGTGAAGCATGCTAGGACGTACTACAACACCCACTAAATGTCCGCCTGGGCTGGGATCGAACCCAGGTCAAGCAGATTCACACTTGAACGTGCTCACCACTCGACCGCCACGGCTCATGTTTATTGAGGATCCGAAGACCTTTTTTCACCCTGGCGCGTAACCTATTTTACTGTTGGGCTCTTCGGATATAACTGGGCGAGGATCCGATAAACACAGATAACCGTAAGATACTCAGCACAGGCAGTATTTTGTGTTCAATTGTTAGATAGATTCAAACACTTTGTTTAGTGATATAATATATATTTAATTGTGTAATATAGGTGGTAGGTATTGCAATAAGGACGAAGCTCTCAGCAACTCGTGTTCAACACCGTTAATATTACCAACAGTAACAGAGGTGGCAGTAATATTAATAAGAGTGGAGGTGGAAGGCTGCGAGATATTCCACCAGACGGCCGGAAAATTGAAGAAGGAAGGAGACACTTGGAGAGGATTTGTGTCACGAGAGATCGGAGATAGAATATCTGCTGTGGGATGAAACGTTTATATATATATATATACAGGTATATACAAAACAAGGAATAACATGTATATATTTTAATAATCAACGATAGTGTTTATAAGTTTTGATTCAATTGTGAGTAATAAAACTTGCTCAGTTTTGTATATTATGGCTCGCATGTATAACAACAAATCACTAATACACTTACTTTGACATGCCGGTAGTCCAACAATCTCAAAAGGAACAGTATTGAATATCGTATTTTATTTCGCAATATTTGGGAACTCAATATTTTAAGGTAGTGATCAAATGTGGGACATTCCGGTTCGCTGGTGTGATTGGATTTTTTGGAATCAAACCAAATATGTGTCTGTCGTACTGTGTGTTTCGATGTGTGTGTGTGTGTGTGTGTGCTAGTTTAAATACAGTGTTCTCAGTTGGTGGTATATAATACATAGTATTCTGATTAGATCAAACTTAGTGGACCATCTTAAATGCTTGTTGGCAATGTCTGCGTGTTAAAAGGCTCTGATTTCTATTGGCTGTTCTGTATGTTTGTTGAGTTATGTTTTGTAGTGTAAGTATAAGTATGTATAGCCATGTGCAGTATGTGTATTTGATAAAGAGATATTAGCTTTATATTAGTGTGTATTTGTTTGTGTGTGAATATGGTAATGTATAGATTTCTGCATCTGCATGTGTGTTCCATTCTCTAAAGAGGGTTTCAGCACAGCCCTGATACTCTACCTTATTATGGAGCTAGCATCATGAACAGCTTCGAGTGTATTTAAATTAATGTGTTTCTGTGTGTTGGTGGTCGTGTAGAAGTGTGTTTACATATTATACATCTGCAATATTTATATGTGTATATTGTGTGTAAAGACATGTTTGTGTACCTGTGTACTTGTATGGAAGTTCACATACGTGAGCGTGTGTGTATATGTAATTACACCATTTGATTCGTATGCATGTGTATAATGATGTTTATATATTAACTTAGGATTAATTTGCTTCTTTTATTATTTCAGAGGTTCGGGAATATAAAAGACGACTTAAACAATCTAATCCAGAGAGAGATACATTTAATGTTGATGAGTGTGTGTGTGTGTGTGTGTGTGTGTGTGTGTGTGTGTGTGTGTGTGTGTGTGTGTGTGTGTTTCAGTTGCCATATGTGTGCATATATATATATATATATATATATATATATATATATATATAGGCATAGGAATAGAGTCAACACTGAACATAATGCCATACTTTATTTACTTACTAGACTTTCTTTTTTGCATTAACAAATTTTCGGTTCACAACAGGAAGGCCATCATTAGGTAGTCAATCACGATCCTATAAAATGAAGACATTTCTATAATTAACTAAACGTAAAAGGATCTATTTATTATATTCTGACATACGGAGCCCTGTATGTTTATTTAAGAGTTAGAATTAAGAGTTGAAGGAGTGCCGAATTACCCAGGCGGCGAAGCAGACCAGCGAGCGAACCAGCGAGTTTGCATACCAGCAAACAAGCCTTCACACCTGCTGCGTCATATGGGGACCCTGCAAACTACTGCGATGACCCGACGCTATGACGATGATCGACGCCAATCGACGCCATTGGACCACGCACCTCTTACGCAACTAGAGGAGCTGTGATTGGGGTGCGCACCATCCCCCGCCTCCTGATTCGTTCCTACACCATCATTGCATAGTATATAAGACCCGAGTAGTGGGCATTCAATTCAGTCTCATTTGGAGTTGGGAAGGTGAACTTGCAGCTGGAGGAAGACGGGGTGAAGTATTATAATGGGATTGTGACTGTCAGTCAGATTATATAAGTGTGTGTTAAGTGTGTTCGGTGTAAACACTTACGTTATGTTGGTTAGTGAGATATGTGATTGGGAATTAACGTTAATGCTACTATTATGTACTTAACTATTTTAGTTGACTGACTTGTGGACTAAAGCAACTCTTTAAGTAATTGGGTTATGATAAAAGTAATACTATTGTTTGATATTAATACTTGCGAGTTCTTTAATTTTCTTTTAATTAAGCTTACATTGCTGGTAAGAACAAGAACGGTGATACTATTGTCTCATATTAGTAATATCGCCTTAGACTAACATGGCTGTTTTAATGTTACTTCTAGTGATTTCCTAAGCTGAAGAAAATTCTTTTAGTTTCAAAATATTATTTTTGCTTTTCATATTATTTGAGTGAGACCTGAATCGAATCTATGAAGCGATCCTGTAACTTAATTTACTCATAATCAAACCTCAATGTTACGTGGTTAAGAAATACATTTAACTAATTATTAAATATATATTTAACTTTTTAGGTGACTTTGATATTAATCCTGATAATAATAATAATATAATACTATTAACGTAAAACAAGAACCAAGAATAATAACTACATTAAATATAAATAAAAGGACATGATATGAGAAAACTATCTATTAATTTCAAAAAGGGTAAGAGACAGAAATATTCTTACCTTAATATTTATTTTTCAAGACTTGATATATAATTAATAGTCCTTCTTTAGATATAAACTTATTCGGTTCATAACCATTGCCTACTAAGCTTCGGTTAAATAATATTTGTTTATAAATACTACATGACTTTTATTAGTTTCAGTATTTTTCCATAATTAAAGAGTATCAGTAAATAAAGGATACCAAGTCCTAAGATCCAAAAGGAAAGGAAGCAACAACAGGAAATAATTTTATTAGATTTTACTTTTGATTTGCCTTCAGCTGACTGATACCTTAATATATATCTCTGTGCTATCTAGATTCATCAAGTTAACCACTTGAGGATCAAGATACGTAACAGAAGAGTGGCGACCTTGCCAGGATTCGTTTCATACAGTTTCACTCAGTTTCATTACCGTTTCACTACTTAAAAATCAAATATTAATCATGCCTGATCTAATTAATGACGAAGATGCTAGAGTTTTCATAGAATCAGAACCCACAGCCCCTGATATTGACCGTCTGTCAAAATCCGAACTGAAAGTGCTTGCCTCACATCTCCAGTTAACTGTCTCAAACATGTCTAAAGTAGAGGTGGCTCAGACCATAAAAACCCACCTGTTCCCTGTAGAAGGCGGGGAGGGAAACGGAGCAGTTGGTGGGATCCTGAGTAAACCTAGCCAAATTGATGAACAATTACCACCTGGTTTGACCGGTGATCAATTATTCGAACTAGAACTAGCCAGAATAAAAGCCAGAGCAACGACCGAACAATATCAATATCAATATCAAATAGCTCAACTAAATGTCAATACAAATGCTCACTTAATTGCTCCCCCTCTGGGATTGACTATGACCAATGTCATTCCACCTTTCACTGAGGATAATGTGCAGGATTTCTTTGTTTTGCTTGAGGAAGTTGCTGGAGGTATGAGGTGGACAAGAGATCAATGGTCTTTTATGTTACAAACCATTTTGACAGGGCAGGCTCGAGCCACGTATTTGTCAGAAGTAGCAGAGGTTAGGCAGGATTATGACTATCTCAAAGAAGCTATCCTAAAAACCTATCAATTGCAGCCTGAGGCTTACAGGCAATCTTTACGTAAAAACCAGAAGAAAGTAGAAGAAACCCATAAGGTATTTGCCAGGACCATGACTAAAACTTTCAATCATTGGGTCAAGAGTAAGAAAGTCACAAGCTACAACGATCTGAAGGAGTTGGTCCTGTTAGAAAATTTCCTATGGAAAATTGATTCTTCTGTAGCCTATCATTTAAGGGGGAAAAAGGTAAATTGTCTTGCCGACGCCGCTGACATGGCTGACACATACGTGCTCACCAACAAATTTCGTGGAAAGAAGCCCTACGATAATTCTAGTTCTAATTCTAAGTATCCCAATCACAAATCTGACAGACCCCGTCACAAGCCTGTAACGTCTTCCCCAGCTAGCAAAAATAGAATTGTTCCCCCAACTAAAAATGCGACTCAGGGCAATGGTAACAGAGGTGGGGCCCAAAGTAATAGTAATGCTCAAAGAGGGAACGTTCCCATATCCCCTAAAGTATGTACTTTTTGTGGCAAGAGAGGCCACCTAGCTTATCAGTGCTGGGCCAAGGAGAAAACCGAGAGATCGGGGCAGACAGTTGCCGCTGTATCTCAAACTCCATATGTGCCTTTAATGCAGGACTCCCAACAGAAGGAGTACCTAGCATCAAAAGTTCCTTTAATGCAGGACTCCCGACAGGAGTACCTAGCACCAAAAGTTCCTTTAATGCAGGACTCCCGACAGAAGGAGTACCTAGCAGCTAACGTAAATCATCTAGACAGGGGTGTAGTAGCATGCGTGGTGCAACCCACTAGGGTTAAGCCAATACTAATTTCACCATTAGTGCAGGACAGTTACCGTCCCTTTATTTCATCTGGCAACGTGAGATTAAATGCTTGTATGCATGAGGTAAACATTCTGAGAGACACAGGTTCTACTAGCACCCTCATGGTGAATCCTTACACTGAGTGCCCACCTGGCGAACCAGTTGTAATGAGAGGTGCTGGAGGCCAATTTTATGCATACTTGGTAAAAGGCGAAATTGGATGAGAGTTACTACAGGGTGAGGCTACCATAGCTTTGTGTAGGTCCCAAGATATCCCTGTGCCCGGGGTAACACTCCTTTTGGGGAATGATTTAGCAGGTGAGAAGGTCCGACCAGACCCCATTTTGTCACTTTCCCCTGTTAACGAGCCACTAACCGGTGAGCTCGAAAAGGAGATGCCAACAGTTTTCCCTGTGTGTGCTGTCACACGTTCAATGTCTCAAGTAGCAGTTCCCTCAGACAGAAATGTACCGAATGTAAGAGTTGATGAAAGGGATGATGAGAGTGTGAATGACGCTCCAACTGTGCCTGATGATGTCACTGAGGTGGATTTATCCGACACCTTTATGGCTCATCTTGACCCTAACGATGACCATGAAACCCCTCCAAATAGTCCTAGTGGCCTGGTAGAGCTACAGAACGATGATAGAGAATGCAAGGAGTTAGCTGCCAGGGCCGTGAGTGAAGAGGAATGTGAGAAGGAGGGTGGTGAATGTTTCTACCTCAAAGGAGGAGTATTGTCGCGTAGATGGAGACAGCCACACAGACCAATCGATGACGGAGCCTGGGACGTCCATCAAGTAGTAGTCCCCAAACCGTGTCTTAGAGATATCTTGGAAATGGCACATTGTTATACCATTGGCAGGACACCTAGGTGTGAGAAAAACTCTAGACAGAATCAGAGCCCACTTTTACTGGCCAGGAATGCGTGCAGATGTAGTGGAGTTTTGTAGAGTGTGTCACACTTGCCAGATGACAGGAAAACCCAACCAGAAGGTGCCTGTACATCCTCTAGTGCCCTTGCCCGTCTTCGAGAATCCTTTTACTCGGGTGGTAGTGGACATTGTAGGCCCATTGCCTAAGACTTCCCAAGGTAACAATTATTTATTAACTATTATGGACATGGCAACTCACAACCCAGAGGCTATACCCTTAACCTATACCTCTGCTCCAACTGTCATCAAGGAACTGCTCAAATTCTTCACCAGAATGGGTTTCCCCGATGAGGTGCAAAGTGATCAAGGAACTAATTTTACCTCTAACATTTTTCAGCAGTCCCTGAAGGAGTTGGGTATTGAGCATGTTAAGTCGAGCACCTACCACCCAGAGAGTCAAGGGGTTCTCGAACGGTATCATCAAACATTGAAAGGAATGTTGCGTAAATATTGTACAGAGACCGGAGTTGAGTGGGTTAAGGGGGTACCTTTTCTTTTATTTGCTACTCGTGAGGTTCCAACTGAATCCCTGGGTTTTTCCCCTAATGAGCTAGTTTTCGGTCACCAGGTAAGAGGTCCTTTGCAACTATTGCAGGATAGCCTAGTTGGCCAGGAGGGGACACAAAACCTCCTCAAGTATGTTTCAGATTTCAAAACTCGGCTGAGATCCTCATGTGAGTTTGCAGCTCAAAACTTGACAGTGGCTAAAAGCTCCATGAAGAACTGGTATGACAGAAAAGCCCGTGAGAGGGAGTTTCAGCCCGGTGATGAGGTTTTGGTCCTGCTCCCCCTTTTTGGCCAACCTTTATCTGCCAAGTTCAGGGGCCCATATAAGATCATTCAGAGGGTGAGCATTACCGATTATCTAGTAACTACCCCAGACAGGAGAAAGCCCACGCAAGTATTTCATATAAATATGTTGAAACCCTACCATAGGTCCCCTGATTCCTCTCCTCCAGATTCTCCCACTGTGGTAGTGAATGTCAGGACCTGTGGACAGCCTGGTGCGGACGAAGTCTTCAGTTCTCTTACTGACCCGCAATAGACTGTTCCAGAGCCTGAAGGTATCCATGCAGACTTTGACTTGTCATGTAGCCTATCCAACTTTCAGTATAACTCAGTAGCTTGGGGGGAATTACCATCTAAACTATGTCATCTTCCCTCTGATCAAGCGAACCAACTAATCTCTGTTTTATCTCAGTCTCCCAGTGTGTTCCGTGATACTCCAGGGCTCACTTCTTTGGCCGTGAATGACATCGACGTTGGGGATGCAACTCCCATTAAACTATCCCCCTACCGTGTCTCGCCACAACGCAGGAGTATACTGCAGGTCGAGCTTGACTTTATGTTATCAAACGAGCTGATCACAAGGGCCTTAAGCCAGTGGAGTAGTCCGGTCATACTTGTGCCAAAGCCAGACGAGAGCCATAGGTTATGTATGGACTATAGGCAAGTTAATGCTGTCACAAAGAACGATACCTACCCACTGCCACGGATCGACGACTGCATTTACCAGATTGGTACAGCCACCTATATCAGCAAGATTGACTTAACCCTCCTGCATTTTTAGGACGCGATTGCGTCCTAATGCTACCCCTCGAAGAGTGCACGTATGACGCAATCGCGTCATAATGCCACCTGTAAGTTAGAAATATTCGCCAAAAATAAGTTTATTACTCGATTTTGACGCAATTTGGACTGGTAAGTTAGGCATTAGTAAGTTACAAAAGGAAGTATCTAGCAACCCCATAGCGTCCCTCTCTGAGGTGCCCGGGCCTTTGTTAAGTCAGTAGTTTCCCGGCCCCCAGACTGTGAGGCAGGGTCCCGGCCCTTTAAATTCTGGGCTCCCTCCATCTGGCCCACCATGCCTAGCTATAGGCAGGCAATTATGGATTATTTCATCTACC